>JAUZST010093135.1:0-19247 GCA_034779995.1 Parotocinclus haroldoi
GAGAGAGAGAGAGAGAGAGAGAGAGAGAGAGAGAGAGAGAGAGAGAGAGAGAGAGAGAGAGAGAGAGAGAAGAAATGCTTGTGAAGATGCTTATAGATCAACCGAATGTCCAAACACAAAAAGATGCAGACGCATATGCATTTTATGCTCTTCATATGTTCCATTTCCTGGATTCAGTTTTAGAACGTAATACATTTTATTGTGTAAATGTAATTTCTCAGCTTTCACTCAACTTTGTAATGGTGCAAATATTTAGTGCTCATTAATTAATTAAACTAAGGAATTTTCAAGCAACCAAACCATTGTAAATAAAGCGTGTTCAAGTATTAAATGAAATACCTTTTATTTATTACTGAACCTACTATTACTGAACTTATTATTACTGAAGTTGCAATGAAGCTGCATTTGCACATCCTAATTTACGAATATAATTAGACATAATAACATTTAATTATAGATAGAAATATAGATAAGATCACCATAAACATGCAAATGAGAATGGAATTAATTTGTGCCGTCTCCTATACAAGAAAACGAATAACCCCCATCCTCCGATTAAACTCTAACGAACTCTACACAACTCTTTCAGCCTCTGCAGAAACTTCATCTGGAGTGGCGCCCAACCTTTTGCACACGCCACGTCTTTTCCAGGTTGTTTTACAGTGTATGCAAATAAGTTTTAAATGCTAGCATAAACATTACTGTTGTTTAATATAAAAAGCGATTCATAGTCAAACACGACACATGCGTAGTTTTAGGATATCGAGAAAAAATGGATGCAGTTATAGAGCAGAGCAGAGATCATTAAACCAGTGATTAGCAAAATGACATGCAAATCGATTTTCATATTCTTTTATTTTCCTTTATTCTTTTCACTTAAACACGCTACGAAATCAAACCCACACGACACAGCGGTTTATAAAAGTGAACATTCAGAAAGTGTTCGGTATCAATAACGAGTGAAAATTCAATTCGAATAAATCAGAAGCATATTTAACAGTGAAACGTTGCATTAAAATCGTTTTTAATTGAATAGAAAAATGAATTTAAGGCTTTTACCTTTACACAACTTTTCCTATGCGCCCAGCCTCAGAAAGGTAACGCTGCAGGATGGAGCACTAGTGGGCGGGGTAAACAACAGCAGCCAATCAAATACTAGAGCTTTGCTGCCAGTCATTTTTTTTTATTCAACCAATCGCCATCCACGGTTAAATTTCCGTCATTTTCACTGCACCGCTTTCACACCTTTTCTTATAACAGTGTGTTTTCGGCGGGAACACCAACGGTTTTGTTTATAGATATAACTTCTAGCGAAGTTATCATTTGCACAGACGATCTGTAAGAAATGTACTTATATTTATAGAGAATAGAATCAGGGGACAGGCATTTATTAGCGAGATTTGCAAGGCATTCAGCACATTTGATCACATTCTAGCCAAGTGCCATGTAATTTTGCTTAAATTAAGGTTTCTACATAGCTGTTCAGTGGTATGCCGTAATTTTGAGTATATGTTTTTATTGAATTGACCACGTCGATCTACAGAAATTCTATAATGTGCGTCTTATTAACAGTTCACTTTCTCTATCTCGTCAGAATACAATCTTCTTCTTTACTCACGGTTCAAGTTCCGCTTGATGCGCGGTCCGCTCATACCCATGAAGAATACTTTGACCAACCTTTCGCATTGCCTGTCGTCAAAGACACAAACACCTTTAGAGACACCAATTAACCTAAGACGCATGTCTTTGGACTGTGGAAGGAAACCGGAGTACCCGGGGTAAACCACACGGGGAGGACATGCAGACTCCACACAGAAAGGACCCAGGCCGCTCCACCCTGGGACTGAACCCTGGACCTTCTTGCTGTGAGGCAGCGGTGCCACCCACCAAGCCCCCATGCTACCCGGCATTTGTTAGAAGAAGTGATACTTTATTTTACTTTAGTGGCCAAGAGGAACATCAGCACACATATGTAAAGGGCAACAAATTACAGTATAATAGCATGCAATACCTTTGCAAATTTATACACTGCTGGTAGGCCCATATGACCATACACTTCGATATACACTTCGATGCTAATTCAACTACTTCCCTCACACTACAGCCTTTGTCACGCCCAAGTGCAATCACTCTGTTTTTCTAGTCATTAACATCTGCTTTGCAACCCATTTTGCAATGTTCCACCTCTTCTTAGTCTATAAATCCTGTCGTACACCCTGCCGATATACTGAGCACAAAAATTAGAAAACAGTGAGCAGTGTAGGTAAGCGCTGTTTGACCACCATCTAATCAATGTCTGATTGCTTTAACAACCAAGATCTTAATATTTATAACACATTATAATAAGAAAGAAAAATGTCTGGGCAAATTCAAAAAGGTTTAGCCTGTGCATTTTTACTGCCATAAATATAACTTATGTCATATTTTATTTCATATTGTCATATAAGTTTTGCTTACTTAAAGAATTAAGTCGTTTGAAATAATCGTTTGATTACCCTTATGCATCCACAGGAGCCTTTAGTTGCTACCATCGTAAACAAACAAGGGGATTTTTGTAAACGGCAGGGAGTATCATCAATTAAACAAAACGATCCTCTACATCCAAGACAAACACTGCACTAAATATTTAGTAATAGCACTTACAACCAGATGTGCCCACTTTTAAATGATTCAACATTGATTAAACACTGTCAAAGGGACCAGCTCCTGGGGATTAATGCAATTTTGCAGCTGATTTCAGAAGTTAGCAGTATAGTACCTAAATCAACTTAGTACAGACTTTAAGGACAGATAATTCCAGACAGCAAAGATAATAACCCACACCACAAGACCACAACACCACATGTCTGAAGGATATGAAATCTCTAAATTAGATGAAAGCAGAAGCAAGGATAGCCTTTTCTATAAGAATGTACTAGTGCTGCTTATATCCAAACATGCAAACTTGCTCAACTTTTGTCTCATTTGTTCATAAAAACAAATCCCAGACTGATGAATACCCATCCTTACAAGTATCTTTAAACCCACATTACAAAAGTCACAGTTGTATTTGGCTATAACTTGTGGGCTGTAATTCTACAGGGACTCGCTCATTGACTGACAAAATGGATCTGGGGCATATTTATCTCCGAATCGAAAGCAGATGCTTTTGACCATTGTGATAATTATCAGGTCTGTGAAACAACACTTCTGATTTTCTGCAATTACGGAACATTTTGGAGATTTGGTTGCATCTACGCTATTCATCAGGGTAAAAGAAGTAAACTTGATTTATCAATACTGCTGGTGAGCATGTGCATAATGGCAAGCAGCACACAAAAAGTCCATCTTTCTTTCAGGCTCCATCTGAACCACCCACCTGGTTGGACATTATTGCAAAATCATGATTGTCTATCCTTAGACACTTATATAACTGATGGCACCTGTGCTACCTGTTACTTTAACTGTTAACTTGGTTCTTTACAGGAAGTTACACTACAAATAACATACAGAACTTTGCTCCATTTGTGCAGCATTTCTGTTCAAGAAACAATAGGGTCTAAATTGTGCATCACAGGGTTCAACATTTTTTTAATTTGTCCAGTCGGAAAATTCAGCTTTTATTGCACACACTGTGTTAGTCATCCTTGAATCTGTTATCAGTGCTCATAAGAGACTGCCTACACAATGCTGGTGGCTGGACATTTTTGTTTGGCAGACTATTTTCAGTCCAGCAATGAAACTGAGGTGGTTTAAAACAAATACCAAACTAATACCAGCACACCCTACACTAACATACCGTCAGTAGATCAGTGTCACTGCAGTACTGAGAATGATCTAACACCAAAATATTACCCGATCTGTGCTGGTCCTGTGGGGGTTCTTACCATTACAGAACAATTGTAGAACATACAATAAGTGTCAGAATATAAATTGGGAAATATGGAATGCCTTTAACTGTGTGTTTACTTTGCTTATCTACAGCAGGAAGAAAATAATCACAAAAGCATCTTAGATCATTATGGTAAATCTACTAACAAATAACTTCAAATATATATTTTATTGTGAATTCTTTCATGTTAAAACTATAAATTATTTTAATATTATCATTTACATGCACAAGCCAGCATATATTATTTAACCTTTTGCAATCCATATCAGTACAGTACTGACTTCTGGTCCGTTTCTAATGTCTGCCTCATGTAGATAGTCATTCTGTTGTGACTGAACAGATGAACTTGAAATGGGTTTTACTGTACTGTACTGCAGTACAGACCCTCAAAGTGCCCCAAAAACATAAAATACCTCGGGTGTTCCCCCCGTACGTGTCCATCGACATTAAAAGCCCCCGGAACGTACCCACTATCCCTAAAGGTGGGCAAGGGCACAAGCGCCGGTGGTCGGGCGCATGTACCGAATGGAGAAGACTTGGCCCTGAACAGTGCTAAAACCCGCACCTATATAGCAGGAGAAGCAGCTGTTTGGAATCAGGTCGTAAATTGGATACTGATATAAACCGCCTCACCAATAGCTCTGTAAGGGAGACAGGTGAGGACGGCCGAACACTCCGGGGCGAAAGGTAGGAACCCGGACAATATGCTTGTTCTGCTCAACATGATCAGACTATTGCTACCAGAATATTTTTCTGTCCATCACACCTTGTCTGTTTGTGTGTGCTGGTGAGAGGATTTATATTGCCATGTCAATATGGCCATTGGTATAATCGGTTAGATTGCTGCACTGACTTTGTTAATTCAACATGCTTTATAGAGGAAAGGAAAAGTTTCTCAAAAAGTAAATCTGATTTTAACAGGCAAGGTCATTATCCATGCTTTGCTGATTGGTTTTAGTGCAGATGTTGTGCCTAAAGTTTTTCTGGACTGCCCTGTACATATATAATTAAACTGTTTCATCATATGCTGACTAAAGTCTGGTCTATATGTATTCTGTCAGTTTAAGTTTAAAATTTTATTTTTGTTATCCAGATTCACTTTAATCGGTTGGATTGCTACACTGACTTCATTAACTCTTCACCTGCTTATTAAATAGAGGAATGAAAAAGGTCTCTCAAACAGTAAATCTTGATTTTAACAGGCAAGGTCATTGTACATGTTGGTTGGGCATTGTTGATTGGTTTCAGTGCAAAGTTTTGTGCATTCTTACTCATTTACAAAATGTTTCTAGTGTCTGTTCATTCATCATTGCAATCATTTTTGCTGGAACACCCTGAACATGTTGAATTGAGGGCCGACTGCAGGACACTTTAAAGCCTGTTTCAGTGCTCCTTTTGTGTGTTAATATGCAGTTCCTTTGGACCTCCAAACTGTCATTTTCATGCAGTTATAAATCCTCTGATGTGCTTAAGATATGGCAACATTTTGTATTTGATTCATGTCAGTTTCCATCCATCCACAGGGTTGTAATCACAAGGTGAGTGTCCAAAGCCAGCAACCAATCTAGTCCCCAGTACATTGGGTGTTGCTTAATGAAACTCCTCCACCCCCGTTTCCTTTCCAATTGTGTAATATATCTCCATGGAAACCATCAAATTATATCAAAACTTTGCATAATACATGTAATCACTTTTGGAACAATTTTCTAAAAAATACTCTAGCATACAGAGTCCAATTTAACTGTAGGTTAAATACATTTTATTTAAAAATAAAAATCTATTTTTATTTATTCCTCCTCCCTTGTATTGATTCCACACAGTCCTGTAATTTAGAAATTGAAAAGTGCTGAAAAAGATTTATTTTAATTTTTTTATTCACTCCTCAGTAGATTCTTAAGTAGGGAAATCCAAGGAACAAGCAATCAAAAAACCTGACCTAATTAGCTACATCACTCACCAATCAGTATGGCATGTTGTTAAATAGTCTATTCTAAACTGTATGTTCCTGCATTTGAAGCAGCAAAATACAACAGTCAACACAAGTCTCAGAATTTATTGTCATGTTGCAACACATGATTCACCAAGGAGGCTCAAAAACATTAGTATGGGGCACTTTGTGATGAAGGGTTAGCGTACGGTCTTGTCACAGCCCTAATGAGAACAAGCTTTTTTCCAAAAGACTCTACAGCCTTGCCAACATTTTATTTGGCACTAAAGCTGGAAGCCTGTGAAAGTGAAGCCATGACAAATAACACTGTCCATATTCTTTTAGCCTCTAATGGAAGAAGCTTTGGGTGAGTCATGAACATCAATGCAGGCATTCTAACCCCCATCCCACAGCTCCTTTATAAATCATATAAATCAGCAGAACTTGAACCCAGTACCTTGTAAAGTGTGCACACCTATCACACAGCAACCATGTCAAAACTCTTAAACTTACAGTGCAGGAAATATAGAAAGAGCATCCGGTGATGCCGTTTATATTCTGTATTTAATTGACGACGTGATAACAAACACCTGGGGTCTCTACTATAATAGTACGAGCCCCAGCGTTGATCAGTGCCACGTCGTCACAGAACGTACGGTCCCTTGCTCACGTCCCATAATGCGCCATAGCGAGTGTTTAAACCATAGCAGGTCGCCTTCGTTCGGTAATTCACTGCCTGGCTGACGCTCGTTGCGACTTATGGCCATCGAATATAGACAGTGACATCCCTGAGGTGTCTCCTCCTCGCCAGTCGATTTGGAAAGCGTTCCAAATCGACGCCTTATCGAGCTTACTGCACGTCTGCCCTCCGCTGTTTCGGTGCACATTACTGTCGATTCGTGCGTGAGCCAGCTATTGGTGCCATTCCCAATCGGGACGCATCACAACTGCGTGACTTTTCCCCTTTTTTGTTCTTGTGATTTGAAGAGCCTTTTGCTCTACCTCTTTTGTTGTTTCCCCATTCTTAAGGGGTTCCTTCATTCCCGCATCTTTGGGTCCAACCACATACCATAACAGTTCTTCTGCTTTCTGCATAATTCAGATTTGCTGAACTTTTTGTTACAAAACACAAATCCCTTCAGATCACTGGTTCCATCATGCACTGGCATTCCAGAACATTAAATCAAGTCATCACAGCTTGAACCCAATTAACACACAGTTTAACAGTTAGAAACACAGCGTCATAATTGCTCACACATCAGTAAGAACCTAAGAATAGATAGATACATAAGGATAATAAAACATCTCCTAATGTCTGTGCACACACACAGGGGGAGTCAAAAGCCACAGGACACCCTTTTCTTTCGGAAATAAAAGGAGGAAATGACGTATCTGAATACCCAAGCAAATAAAGGATAAGGGGGTCTATCTTTTATGATATGTCCAGGACATGGATGCCATCTTAAAAGTTTTTTCAATGGAAAAGTGGTCATGTAGCATATCAGAGAAGACCAGAATTGGCTCAGACATCAATCACATTATGCATTTGTTTTGCATACTCAATATGTGTTTCCATTTGCGTTAAGAGTTTTGGTAAATGGAGCATATTTCTAAGTAATGTGTCTCAAAAAAAGAATCTAAAATCAAAATTAGGAAGAAATACACTAGCATGAGAACATGAGCAAGGTTCGGGTTAATTGAATGAGAATGTAATGTAATCCAGCAGGTGTGCATCATTAAGTACCAGCTTTCAGCCTCATGTTCTGCATTTGCTGTTGTTTCTGGATTATCTGTCGTTTTCAGAATTGCTGTCGTGCTTTCTTTGTGGCAATTTGTTGTGCAAGTCAGGGATTCAGTCGGAAAAATGCTAATGTAATGACAAATCTATACCGTCTTTCTTTCAGCTCAACTTCATTCTGTTTGTGAATATCGTTCGAGTTCTGGCGACAAAGATCCGTGAGACAAATGCAGGCAGATACGACACTCGCAAGCAGTACAGGTAAAAGTCAGACATAATTTTTCTTATCATATTGATAAACAAAAGTTTGATGCTGTAGGAAATTGTTTCACCACAGACCACTGTTTCAGTTAAATAAGTTCTGTAAAATAAATTAATTTGATTCTATTTGATCTAATTTGAATTAAACAAAAGACACTTGTAAACTGGTGTAACAAGCTATTGATGGTGCTTACTTATGATGCTGGGTATTTATTTTATGTATTTCAGCTAATATATTATATATAATGTCATAGAGCATGACACATTACCATGTAATTGTACTAAATAAACTAAGTAGTCCAGGAATATGTTTTTTGAATAAACTAATATTACTAATAGAGTACATGTCTGGGCCATTTATTGACCACCTGATCAATGTTTGTTCACTGTAATGGCCAAGGTCTTTAAAATTATAATAGGAAATAATCACATACTATATAAAATGTGTGTGTGTGTGTGTGTGTGTATGTGTGTGTGTGAGTGAATATACCAATATATAATAATAGTACAGCTGATTCGGGTTAATGGGAGCACGGGATCGTTTTGGTACTAATAACCGGCTGGTCTGATTAAACGAACATGCCCTATGTTACAAGACGTGCTATAATTTATGTAACATATTAAATGTTTATTAAACCTTTATTGAACGATTTACACGTACAGCGAACGTACAAACAAGAACTGCTGTTGCTTACCAACTTTGTTCATTGAAAAAGAAATTTGCAACCAAGTTTTTATAAACAATCTACAACACAATATATAGATACTCAGCATGCGAAGCATAATACTGTAAAAAAACAAGTTCTTACTAAATTCCAGTCAACATTTGAAGAACTTATCCAGTGTGATCTGACGCCTTTTGCTGTGGCTAAGTGGCGACTTGTGGCTTCTTTTCTGTAGTAAATTGAAATGCTAGGCAAAGACCTGTAGGGGGCAGTAGAGGGCTGGGGAGAAACTCTGGAGTTTTCTGGTAATAATGACAGAGACGAAGAGTTTAGTCACTGATATTACATACTGTACACGTTCTTTGGTCCGATTAAGCGGAATTTGGGTACTTTTTTTGATTTGATTCGGTACTTTAGGATTTGGTCTGAATAAGCCTTGGTCCAATTAACCGAAATCGACGATATATATATATACTGAGAAACAGCATAACAACTGCAAACAAAGATTATCTAACCCTAGATTGGTACATGTTTACTGACTCAGTGCTGTAATGATTATTCAGTCATTTACAGTGCATTGTAGATTCTACAAGGAAGACTGCATGTCTCTGTGGCTGTAGTTATATATCTAAATCTTTTTATTTCTCTCACTCTCCAGCCTCAGTGACTACTGACGGCAATGAGACGGCAGTCAGCGGCAAGCACGTGTCTCTTACTTGTCACTACAGCCTCCCTGAAAGAGTGCAACAAGTTCTGTGGAAGAAAGTGATAGGACGCAGTGATACTCAAGAGGTGGCAGCCTATGCCAAGCGCAGTGATCCCATAATTGAGGAGGATTTTGCAGACAGAGTGAGTCTTGCCAGTTCCCTATCAGACTCAAAACTGAGCTTCTGGCCTGTGACGACCAAAGACGAGGGCTGCTATACCTGCCAGTACCACACCTACCCAGAGGGCACCAAACGTGCCACTGCCTGCCTCACTGTGTTTGGTAGGTTTCATCTTGTAGTTCAGTATTTTCTTGAATAATGATGGAATTCTTGAAAAACAGTGCTAGCCCTACTTAAATGTGGATAGACTGGATAAAACTTAATTTGTGAGATGCACTAAATATCTGGTTCAAACATCATGTGTTTTTCAACTCGAAGCAGTTTTGTTTTTAGTTTAGTGATCCAATAGCTCCGGAATCCGTGGTGCTTTTTTATTTCAAGTCTCCCATCGCGCACAGTGGTGAAGCTGCCTTAATGTTCTTTTATCTGGGTCAAAGCTGGATGAAATAAACCAGCTAAAATGAGAAACCACTGAGCTTGGAATCACATACCATATTTGAGATCTGGGTAGACATTGTAACATTTTTGATGCCCCGCCAGTCAGATTGTTTTGTGTTATATTTTTTTGCAGGTTCATTCTCACCACGTTTAGCAGACACAATGCAGATGGTTCATACAGAGCTTCAGATATCCTGATCTAGACGATCAGAGCAACAACCTTTGATGGGATACAATATTAACAGTTTTGGAATAATTATGATGACATGTCAAAGACAATTTTCTGATAGTTTGCCAACTGTGTTGGTAAAAGCGCTGCACTAATCGACAGCAACTGGAGAAAAACATGTACAATGGTAAAAGTAATAATGAAAGCAGAAAATAAATCGACAAGATTCAAATTACAAGGGTTAAAACAGTAATAATTGCATAGTACATTTGAAATTGATATGAAAAATATTCTTGCTGGCTGGCATGTAAGGACAGCAATTCACCAATAAAAATCTTGGCTGAAACCATGTTTCATTGATATTAAAACCTAATGGTTTATCTGTTTGTTGTTTATCCACAGTCGTTCTTTTAAATAATATTGATTTCTCTCTCCTGTTCCTTATTTGCCTTCTATTACAAACTCTTGGTGGAATTAGTAATGTGAAGCCTCATGTCTTTGGAGTTTTTTAATGCAGTTGGTTAAGCCTTTGTTACCCTAAGCTTGGTTTATTTGCTATCTGAATCTGTTGTTCCTATATGATCTTTGTTTGGCAGAGTGTTTTAGTTTTAGTTTGTAGTAATGTAATGTTGTATTGTATCCAATTCAAGATCAAGAAAACTCTGATCATTTAAGGCCTGGGATTTTTAGCATTCAGAAAGTTTGTTTATTGGGATGTGAAGTGAGATGAAACTCAGATCTGCAACAGAATATGAAACCGGCAGAAGAGTGAGATAATATAATACTGTGAAAACCAGAAAGACAGCAAAAGAGAGGGGCGATGGATAGAGAGATGGGGGAGAGATGGAAAGAGAATGAGCCTTGTGAAAGTGATTTAATGTAGAAGGCATTTCAGCTGCAATCTAGACTGTAAGTAAAAAAGCACGATTGTATTAAAGTGTCTTGCTCTGTGCTCACCCACTGCCTAGTTCATTCTTTCATTCTGTTGTTTTATTCCAACACACACTTATGCCAAGAAATACCGCCTTAATAAGACATTAGTCCTTTGTTTTTTTTTTTGCTGGGACACTGTAACTCTCTGTCTGAATCTTTATATTTACCCTAACAAAGTGCAACAGTGTGAGTCACATTTGAAACTTTTCCGCTTGTGTTTAACTCCATAGAAAAATAGAAACTCCGTATCAGAGACCACTTAGGCAGTGGAACCTTTGAAAACAAAATGTAGTCATTGTAAACAGTTTCTAAAAGTTAATCTTATGTGTATCTGTTGCAATTTGGTAGTAGTAATGAGGGACAGCTATTTAAGCTCTTAAAATGCTTGTAATAACCTTAACCAGGAAAAAAGTTTCTAATGCCTTTGTCATTGTTGTTTTATTCAGTGCTGAGTTACTGCATTACTGTCTAGCTTTGGACATAACTTTTGGGGTGTTTTCTTTTGAGCTGGTTAAACAGATTTGTTGTGTTTTTACCAGCTATTGTTCACCGTTCCATATAATCTATAATAATTTTTTGGCACCATCTCTTCTGTATCACTGGCCATGCAACTACACTGCTCACAAAAATTAGGGGATACTTCAAAGGAAATATCCTATAATAAAATATCCCCTAATTTGTGTGAGCAGTGTATGGGGCCAGGTCTTAAGGAACCGTCAGAGAAAACGTGAACACTGAATCTGTTCAAACAGATTGGGCAATTATGTTTGGTAATGCTATTATATATATTATATATATTATTAAGAATATTACTGCTGATTTATGTCCAGAATAAAAACATAAATATATCTTGATGATGTATTCCAGAAGTTCACACACACACACGTTCTCAAATAAATCATTTTCTTCATAAATATAGACACTTCAGTAATTTTCTTTTGCATCTTTTCTCATTCACAGTCCTCCCTAAACCCCAAGTGAGCTACAAAACCACATCGCCAGGTGTAATCGAAGCAAACTGTACCGCCACAGCTCGTCCCAAGGCAGAGGTCGTTTGGAACGTGGAAATGGACAACAGGACCCTAGGGCCGCCACTGTACACAGAAATACCGCAAGATGATGGAACGACGCTGGTAATCAGCACACTGATGGTACAGAGCAGCCTGCTAAAGGATGTTTCCATCAAATGCCTTGTCCACCACAAAGGTCTGGAGTCGGCCATAGCTGTGTCCATGAACACTAAGAGTGAGTCAGCCAGGTTGCTTCGATTCATTTCTGTGCCGAATAGGAACTATAGAGTGTGTGTGTAGATGCTCTATACTTGGTAACCACAGAGTTGTAAGTATGTATTTGTCTATATGAGTATTTGTGTATATAAGCACACCATAAAGACAAAATTATGAAGTCAACCCTTCATCAACAGGTTTATAACATGAATCATACAGGCAAGGACTCACTTTGACACTTTCACAGTTTTACACCTCTCTCCAAGTACGATTGTTGATTTTCTGACCTGCATTCAAAAGAAAGGTCTGCAAATAAGTGATTTGCCAATTTAAGTCATCAGCCACCTTTTGAGATGAATTGGAATGCCAACTGTGAGGTGTGTGTGATGTAGCAGCAAAGGGGCACTGACTCTCTACTAGCAATCATGTTTTTGAATGTAGGTTTTGAGTGACCACAAAGGTTCGGCTATAGTGTGTAATCATGAAGCCAAATGCTTGAGAATCTAGAGATTTAAGAACCTCTTGTGAGGATTCTTGTTGTTGTAACTTCCCTCAAACACGGAGGATAATGTCTGGAATGTGATGCCCAGGTCAAACCTGGGTCCCTGCAGTGTGCAGTGGTGGACTTTCACAGACTACCAGTAATTGCAAAACACAAAAATGCATGTGTTGCAGGGAAATCTGCAATGTTGTGGGATCTGTAGTTCTTTCTACAGAAGTAATCGTTCATAACGGCTTGCCTTTTAATCAGACGAATAATATCTTTTAATTTATTCTATTTACACTAACCGGCAGCTTGATAAGGGACACCTTGCTAGTATTGGTTTGGACCAATTTTATTGTTAGATTTGCCTTAATTATTAGTTCATAATCATAACAAGGTCCTGTAAACAGGTGCTGGAAATAGATTTTGGTCCGTATTGAGATGATGAGATGATTTTTGCAGATTTGTCGGCAGCACATCCATGATGTGAATCTCCCATTCCACTACATCTCAAAGTTGCTCTGTTGGACTGAGATCTTGTGACTCTGGAGGCCATTTGAATACAGTGAATGCTTGTCATGTTTAAGAAACCAGTCTAAGATGATTTGAGCTTTGTGACGTGGAGCGTTGTCCTGCTGGAAGCTGCCATCAATGGATGGCACACCGTGCTCATTAAGGGATGGGCATGGTCAGCGATACTCAGGCAGACTGTTTTATTATTTATTATTATTGAGGGCCCCAAAGTGTGACAAGAAAATATTCTCTACACCACCAGTTTCTTGTTCTTAGTTCAGTTTTCTGCTACTGGTGCCCATCAAGGTTCAACATGTTGTGCCTTTTTTATCAGTTTGAACCAGTCTGGCTACTCTGCTCAGGCAGCAACTGGACGTTTTCACCCAGAGAACAGCCACTCACCGGATATATTTTCTTTTCTGATCATTCTCTGTAATCCCTAGAGATGGTTGTGTGTGAAAATCCCAATAGATCGGCAGATTCTGAAACGCCCACACCAAATTGCCAAGGTCCTGCAGTTTTTAAAGTCAGGCTTTAAAGCCAGATATTTAACTAGCATAAATTGAGGGCTAATCTGGCTGTTAGATCTGCTATCTGCTAGCGTAGGCACTGGAAACTTATACCGAAACAATGTGTTCTTTGGGCTTGATCAGATAAAAACATGCAGAGTGACTGAATTATTTCTCTCCCTCCCTTTCTCAGTTGGAACAGCTCTGGCCATCTTGATCTCAGTAACTGCAGTAGCCTTTCTGCTTATCATCTTCATGTGTATCTGCCTTTGTAAATGCATTCTGCGTAATGAGGGTGAGTATTTGCTACTGCAGCATTAAACAACTGCAACTTCAGTGTAGAAGGGAGTTCATATATCATTCACCTTTTAAAGACAACACGGAAAAGGAAATCCTGTTTCGCTACTGTAGTGTCATTTGGACAGCAAAGCTAAAAACAGCAATTTTTTTCCTTTTTTTATCTTCCTTACTCTGAAATGAATTGTTTCCCGCCGCTGACTCCAAGAGAGGCAGATTTACATTGTAGTTGTCCACTACAACTAAAACGGTGCTGTGATATGAGCATCAGATTAGTACCCACAAATCAGCTTTGATAATTTATTGATTTATTTTACACAACAAGCTCCATTCAAATTGATTTCTAAGCACTTAAAGCAGCTTTACAATATTATAATCCTTAATTGAGCAAGCAATGTAGAAGGAAGAAACCTGGGGAGGACCAAGATTCCAAAAGGGACCCATCCTCCTTGGGTGGCCTAAATGTTAACTGAAATAGATAGGTTTGTATAAACAGTCAAATGAATCAAATTAAATTAAATAATTTTGAACTTGATAAATCAAAATGATGTTTGCTCAAGAAATTTTATTATATGGCCAAAAGTATGTAGACACCACTTCTAATTTGCACCAAACAGGATCCTCGGGACTTATTTGAAAGGAACCGTCCCCCTCAGAGCTCCTCCAGAATTTGTTACAGGGTCTTTTTTGGAAATGCTGGACAAGAATTTTGCTTAGATGACTCAGAATGGCGTTGTTTTCCTCTGTCACATAAAGGCCAGCAAAGCCTGGACTTCAACGTCAGTCCATTTTTTAATCTGTTGTTTATGTGACTATTTTTTGTACAAGTTTACTTTGAAATGGCAGTTGCCCTCAACATAGGAACTTGCGTCTGGACCAATCAACACATAGTTGCACCATTCGGGTTTCCTATGTGATGAGAAAAGTACCTACACTGAAGTAAGAGTTAAAACTAGTTCTAAAAATCGCAGTCATCCCCAGGTGCTAACACAAAAGAAAAAGTGTACTTGCTCCAACAGTTCTAAGAACTATGATAAAGCTCTCCAGTGCAGAAGCGCATGTCATGTTTTGTATATCATACACATTACCATACAAACTGCTCGTACAATCCATGGCTGCAGTCTCAAATTGATATCTGGTCCAGTCTGTTCTGCTATTTAGTCTTAACATTCCTGTCTCCTCTGTAGTAGTCAGTGTGAGAATTTCAGTGACCTTTTGTGGTCTGGAGCAAAGAGTACAATTCTGGTGACTCTTCACAGCTGGAGCCATGTTCTTGTGCCAGTCATAGACTAACAGCTCTTTTGTGTGTAGTTTCTTGCCTTGGTTTTTTGTAGTCCATCATATAAAATGTGATATCTAATCAACTCAAGGCCAGTGTCAGCTCTGTTATTTAAAAAAACGTTGTGAAAACAGAACATTGACATCCAACCAAAAAGAAGTTTTTGCCAGTTTTTCCAATTCAGTTCGTTTTTTCTTAGATAGTGTGTTTAACGACAGAACAAGCCTGAGAAAACAGTGGCAACTCTGTAAGATCCCTAAAGTAGAAAACTGGAGTGAACCCAGGCTTGAATAGAGAACATCTGTAATGACATAGCACAACATATTTTGCTGTCTATCTGCAAATATAGACACTATAATAACGTTCTCGGGAAGGTCCTGTGGCAATAACTTCTCTGACCAGTGCTAAGCTGTGAAGGCTGTGCTGGTTACTATCATTTTTATTGTCTCATCCATAACATTATGGTTTATTAGACGGCCATATGTTTGTGGACACACAATGAGAACATACACAAATCTTGGGTTTTAGTTTTATAGATTTGGCAGTTTTTTTGGCTCTTTGGAGCTACAGCAGTGTTCTTTGATGAATTTGAGATTGGGCACTGGTGTTGGACAGTAAGCACTGCGGTACTGTTACCTTCCAATTCTCGATATCTAAAGACATTAAAGGATATGGGGTGATCCAGATGTGAAGCTAGGTGTACACAGGAAGACAAAGGCAGGACAACGAAGCTTACACAAAGTGTTTATGAATGTGGACAGGCTAAAGACAGTGTAGTAATACAAACAGACAATGCTAACTATGGACCTATGCTAACAGATGTAACATGATACAGAAAAGAACACAAAGAGAGAAGCTAACAGGGAAATACAGACAGTGTTGAATTGAATTAAATTAAATTGAATAGGCCAAACAAAAGGTGCTAATACAACTATGCCATGTGAAAACACAGGGGAGAATTTAGAGGGAGGAAACAGCAGGCTGTCATTGCTCAGCTTGCTGTGTAAGGGGAAAGGGTCAGAGGAGAGCTATGTTGGATTATGCAAATCACCATCCCAAATCACCCTGAGGGAGGCTAGCACACCAATGAGACGTTAGTCCACCTGTTCAGTAAGCTTTGAATCTCAGTGGTCTGAGAGAGGGAATCCAAAGCAGGAGGATTATCTCATGGTGCTACCCCTACTCAGCTATGCAACTGTTATGGGATGGAAGGGGGTTGGGGCCCAGATGCAGAGCAATACTGATGGGACTGTGGGGCTCAAAAAGAGCATCCAGGAAGGAAGTACCTCCTGGTTTCTCTGAATTTGGCTATGAGGGATGTAACAATGCTGTGAGAAACTGTTAGTGTTTCTGGGTGTTGGTTGTTGAAGTCTGTGGCTATAATATAGCAGCTGTGCTCCCCGGACATTAGAATCACTGCAATCCTCTCTTCTTTCGTCTTCAGTTACCTGTGGCGAGCAACAAATGTTATGAAAATTCTATGGTGATAACTTTTGAACCACAAGAAATATTGCAAATCTAATTACCAATAATTACAAGCAATCCGTTTCTGAGACAATTCTGACAATTCAAATAGGGAATGTGGTCGGGAGAAAAATATTAAATGATCATGATTGGGGATCACTTTGTGATGTTTGGTAAAATCGTTAAAAAAAAAAAAATAGTAGAAATCGGGGACAGTGAAATGCTCAATGTAAATCAAAATCAAGGGACTGGGACTAAATGGCTGTGTAGTTTTAGGAAAACCACTTGAGTGAGGATAACGGGCAAAAGCGGCTTTAATTTGCTAGGGAGCATACAGGTTGGACTCTGGAGCAATGGAAGATCATGTAGTTTGTAGAGTCCAGACCTGCCCTGTTCCAGTGTGAAGGACACATCAGGGTAAGAAGAGAGGTGGCTGCAGTTCTGTACCCATCATGCCTAGTGCCTACCGTACAAGCCTGTTGGGGGAGATCTGTGACTCGGGGGTTGATGCAGTCGGTCAGGTCAAGGTACATCAGTGTTATGTACCCAAAGAATACCAGATGGACTACCAGAATATACTGAACAATCAGGTTATTTTCTTCAATGATGGCACAGGCATATTCCGAGAGAGCAATGCCAGGATTCATGGGGCTCAAATTGCAAAGTGGTTCAGGGAGAATGAGACATCATTTCCACACATGGATTGGCCAATTCAGAAACCAGAAACGAACCCCATTGGGGAATCTTTGAAATGTGCCGGACTTTGACTTTGCACTTTTCGCAAAGTTCCATATCTCCCATCATCAAACGAGATCTTGTGGAAAGCAATTAGCGAGTTCCCAATCTGACCTTTATTCATCCAACCTGTCTTTGATTTAAATATTTTCCTTTTAGATCTAGATTGTGTCCTTGTTTTTCTGGCAGTCTTCTCTCTCTTTATCTTTTTGCAGGGCTGGATAAGACTTTTTTTAAGAGATGTTAGTGAATGTGCTTCCTGTGATAATTGTTTTCCTTTTCCTGTTCGTGTACTGCTCTGTGTCGAATCCCACATTCCACCTCCTAAGTCATTGTGTGTGGTAAAACATTTAGAGACAAGCCCTCTTCCTTCCATCCCTTCCTTATAGTTATACGTAGTACCTAACCCTAATATTCACCTAAACCATGTAAGTAGATCATTTGGATTAAAAAAAAAAAATATGTATGGTTTTAATATTGACAAACAGTTACCATAAGTATTTTTTGCATATCAGTCAACGGATATGTGAGCCTCCTGACATGAATAAAATGTGCATTCATGTAAAATGAGGCATTGTCATGTAGCCATTGTTATCTTTGCAGTTTTTTCCTGTATGTAGGCCCTGTCTTTTACTACAAAAATCGCATGCCATTTTACCTCATGGGTTTGGGTGGATGCTGATGAAACAGGAAATCAAGCAGACGTAAGACACCATACGACAGACTCTGTGGTTTATAGACAGGAAAATCATCTAAGTTCTGTTTATTTCTCCTTAGCTCATAGAAACCAAGTGGGCTTTGGTGGGCCATACTGAACACAAGCGTGTTCAGTTGTGATAAATGTGTTGTAGAACAGCACGGTACTGGATTTTGTTAAGGTTTTAAAGCTTATAACCCATGCTCTGTATTTTTATCTCAGCAGAGTGATGCAGCCCAGCCTGGGAAAGAGGGTAAGCTTCAGCTGTGAGTCAGAATGAGATTAAGCAATCCTGATGAAAGAAACACGGATACATGCATCAAGTCACTGGATCCTGACATGGCTTATAGAGCAACCAGAACACTCTGAGAAGATTTTAAAAGAGGACTTCAAGATCGATTGTGTATTTAAACAATTCCATAGAATATTATTGTAGGTTTATAAATTATGTTTGTGGGATCCGACGTTGTTAGAGTTTCTAAATGGAATAGATGTGCGTTCATTATCGCAGCCCAACCTGGCACGTTCCCTTTAACATATTTACCATATCACACATCTCCCATAATATATTTTAAGACATTTTGACTGAATGACTTGTGTTGGGCTCCACCTACTTTACACAAAGTTACACACCTAGCTACACCCTAGGCTAGGAATACCCCTTATCATACCCTAAATTTATTTTATTCCTTGATGCTGATGTGAAATAAATTAGAACTAATTATTTATTAATGAATTTACCCTATTCTGATTATTGTTTACACTTCCTAACCATTAGAGAGAAAACACTAGTATGTGCTTGGCTGGTGTAGCTGTCTATATTCCTAACCCAGCTCTACTCAGATCTACATTGATCCTGATTAAGCATTTAGAAATCAGAGGTACACCCTGGCCCCAAAGTATCATTTTTACCCCTACATATACTGGTCAGTGTCACAGGCTTTAAAGCCTGTCCCTGTTTTCACTAAACCCAGCTAGATATTATTATTCATATTATTCAGCCCATGTGTTAATCCCAGATACCCAGGAACAGCTGTTTTCTAGCAGCTGGTTCTGATTTCTGAGCTATAAGAGCTGAGCACTAAAGTCAATCAATCAATCAATCAATCAAATTTTATTTATACAGCCCTTTTTTTTAATGTAGCATTGTCTCAAAGCAGCTTTACAACAGTATATTATCTAAAAAAAGGCCAATCCCAGTCTGAGCAAGCCTA
>JAUZST010093146.1:0-45236 GCA_034779995.1 Parotocinclus haroldoi
ATCTCCCTACTGCATCTCTGGAGCTCAGCCACAGGGATCTTTGGGTTCTTCTTTACCTCTCTCACCAAGGCTCTTCTCTCACGAATGCTCAGTTTGGCTGGACGGCCAGGTCTAGGAACAGTTCTGGTCATCTCAAACTTCTTCCATTTAAGGATGGAAGGTAACTGTGCTCTTAGGAACCTTGAGTGCTGCAGAATTTTGATCTGTGTCTTGCCACAATTCTGTCTCTGAGCTCCTTGGGCAGTTCCTTTGACCTCCTGATTCATATTTGCAGTGATCAGTTTAATTAAACACAGCTGGGCTTAAATGAAGGAGTAGAACCATCTTAAGAAGGATAAGACGAAATGGACAGCTTGGGACTTAAATATGAGTGTCACAGCAAAGGGTCTGAATACTTATGACCATGTGATATTTCAGTTTTTCTTGTTTAATAAATTTACCAAAATTTCTTTTTTTCTGTCAAGATGGGATGCTGAGTGTACATTAATCAGTACTAAAATGCATTTTGTTATATTAACCTGCAATGAAACAAGAGTGAAAATTGTAAAGGGGTCTGAATACTCACATCTCCAGAGATCATTTCATGTTTCGGATTCGGCCTGTATAGAATTTCCATGGTCTCCACATGTTTTTTGTATTCTCCATCTCCACTGGATTTTGTATTGTTTTTCCCCACATTTCCAAACAGGTTGAGCCAAATCCTATCTCTAAAGTATTTCAGTGTGAGTTTGTACGTGTTCTGCAATGGTTTTGATGCCATGTCTAGGATTGGTTCTGCTTTGCGTCCTGTGCTGTCAGTTAGGCCCTGTCTCCTTATGACCCTGCATTGTCAGGCTCGAGGAATTAAGTAGGTATGAAATTGAATGAATGTAATGCTATGCAATTTGACACTGGAAATCATGCAAACCATCAGCACGCTAAATGACACACAGTTGTTCAGTAATCAAAGCAGTCCCTTGCTGTGTTTTCTTTAGTCTTTAGTCTCCTTTAAAATGATTCTCTGCTAGGCTGCACATGCTGCAAGGTTTTCTCAGGTGTACTTAGTGTCCAGGGCATATCTGACAGAAGGAGGATAAATCTGTCAATTTAATGTGCCCACTGAGCAGGAACATCATGTTTGAACTCACCTGTTTGTAGTTACCCCAAAGTGCTATCCTGATTTTCCATGCTCTAATTTACGTTCTCTCAAAATGGCACCAAGGTAATTAAATTAGACAAGTGAACACACCCACAGAAGAGTAGGTCAAAACCTAAGTCGGAAAGTCGGTTAAAACCTTTTAATGCTCATCATATTGCTGCTTGAATTAAACATACCCAAATCTTTTCACTTTCGCTTAATTCTTTTCACTCAAACGTCCAGTACTTCTAGAGAAATACAGATGTTTGACTTTTATTTTTTTACAGTATGATTGTATATGGCTATATGAACCAAGTATATTTCATGTTTTGTCTGAAATGTTTCAAGTTGGGAATGGAGGAAATTTAGGGCTAAGTAATAATGCTGTGATTTCAAACAGGTGAAATCAACAGGTTGTAATTTGATTTGGTTTATGCAGAGTCTTGAGGAACAAAGATGGGCAGAAAATCTTCAGTTTGTCAATAAATGTGTAATAAAATTATTGAAATTAAAACAATGTTTCTCAAAGAAAGATTAAGGGATTTGCATATTTCTCCCTCAAAATTGCATAATATCATTAAATGATTCAAAGAATCTGAAAGAATTTCAGTGCATTACGAGCAAGAATGAAAGCCTAAGCTGAACTCCTGCGAACTCTGATGGTACTCCTTATATGGAACTGCATCATGAACCACCTTTCAGCAGTAACTTATAACCACATGAGCATGAGGATTATTTTGGCAAATATTTATTAGGCACTACAATATGGAGTTACATTAACATATGACTTCTTTGGGCTCTAAGACATTTGGGTTGGACCACCACATGGTGGAAACGTGCATTGTGATCAGACAAATCAATACTTCAGGGGCCTCATTTATAAAACTCTGCATGGATTCTGAAGTGAAAGTGTGTGTATGCACAAAATCGGGAAATTGCATGGGCACAAAAAATTGAGATCAATAAACCCTTCCATACGCACACCTGTATGCATTTTCCTCTTTATAACCCACAGTCTTTTTGAAAATGTGTACAGATGACGAGAAACATGTTCCATCTCCTTAAATAGTGTTTCCCATTCAATGCCGATATAGATAGTGGTGACAATGGAGGAATGAAGTGGAGGAAAGAGAACATTTGAAGAATGTGAGGTTCATGTTTCAGAGATCTGGGCAAGAAAAACATTTTTGTTGACGGCATTGGTAATGGCATTACCAACAAATGCAAGTATTTTGAGTGGCAAATCAAGTGTAGTGTTAATTAAGAATTTATTTGCACAGGCAGAGTTTAACTGTAACCGGTGGAGTAAATAAAGGTAAAAATACCTTCACCCTCACTTCCTGCAAGAATGAGTGGGTGAAAAAGGATATACTGTTTCAAATTAAATTTAAACCTACCAGTAAAATTAACAGACTATAGTTTTGTGTCTTTATTTAAAATAAACCCGGCCAACCCGGAAGTCTGGCCCAGAAATGGCGCGAATAGCACTAGTCCGAGCACTAATCAGTGCAGCACTCTGCTGACTGGGTAATGTGTGGCGGTAGCGCACACAAAATACACCTTGTAAAGGCCTTGTAATAAGCTTAACGAATGAGGGTGCACACTGGACAGTCGGCATGCACCGTGTTTCCCCTCAGGGTCACTTGGACCAGAAAATGACCCACAGTCATTAAGAGTAAGACCGAGGAATGGATTAAGCAAGAAGCGGCACTAGGCCAACAGAGGTAATAAAGTCAGACCGGCCTCCCCAATCTGGGAAAGAACCGAGATAGGAAAAGAGAGGTCTTGACACACTTTAAACTGAAGCTTTCCCTACCAGATTACCTCGGGCCAAGGTCCTACTGCCAAGGCCCTACTACCATTCACTGAAACCTGTTCTATATTACCTGTACCTGGTAAAACCGAGAAGTAAAGGTGTGATGAGGAGCACTGGTTTGACTCCGGTTTAAATAGAGCCTCAGCCAGGTGCTCCTCTTCGAGGCTGATTGCCCCTATGCATTCTGGGAGCTGTAGTCTTCTCCACAGCTGCCTGGGAACGTCTTTGGCAACCTCTGGTGGCCACCTGGGGTAGAGCTCGATTCCCTCTGGTTGTCACGGAGGGAATTGACCCCCTCCTAATAGTACCCCTCCCCCTAGGAATGGCTCCCGACGTTCCCAAGCCTGCTCTCCTGTTCTCCCGAAACTGGCGAATCAGTTTGGGATCCAGGATATGACGTGCCGGGACCCAAGACCTTTCCTCTGGACCATACCCCTCCCAGTCAACCAAATACTGGGTAGACTCCTGGACCTGTCGTGTGTCCAGGAGCTGGCGTACAGTGTACCCGTGGCCCCCATCCACCAGTCTAGGGGGTCGTGGGGTTGGTTGCTGAGCAGAGGTTTTTGCACAGGAAAGGTTTTAACCGCGATACGTGGAAGGTTGGGTGAATTCTCATATTTGTCTGAAGTTGAAGCCTATAACTGACAGGGTTCACCCGCCTAAGGATCTTAAAGGAACCCACGTACCGAGGAGCCAACTTACCCCTCTCGCCTCTGAGGGGCAGGTCTCAAGTTGAAAGCAGGACTCTCTGTCCTGGGCGGAAGAGGGGGGCAGCCTTACGCCTACGGTCAGCGGTGCGGCGCATGGTGGCATTGCTGGCCTCCAGGGCTGCCCTGCTTCTACGTCATGCTCGCCGGCAGCGTTGCACAAATTGCTTGCTCTTGGTCGGGAAAGAGTGGTGGGGGGAACCCAAACTGACTTTCAAAAAGAGACATGTCAGTGGCAGAGTGTCGTAGGGTGTTGTGGGTGTGTTCTGCCCACGGGAGCTTCTCCACCCATGTTCGGGGGTTATCTGAGGTCAAGCACCTAAGTGTGCGGGTTAGATCTTAGTTACCCGCTCGGACTGGCCGTTGGATTCGGGGTGGTAACCGGAGGAGAGGCTGACAATGGTCCCCAAAAGACTTCAGAACACCTGCCAAAAGCAGCTCAAAAATTGGGGTTCGCGGTCTGAGAGGATGTCAGTGGGTATACCACGCACCCGCACAACGTGCTCGAGCAGCAACCTGGCCATCTGCTTCGCCGACGGAAGTCTCAGGAGGGGAACAAACTTGCACACTTTAGAAAAGCAGTCAACAATTACCAGGACTACTGTCATCCCTCTTGAAGAGGGCAGTCCTGTGACAAAGTCCATCGCGATGTGGTACCAAGGCCATGACGGGATGGGCAATGTTCTTAATAAGCCCTGTGGTCTGGTCCTAGGAGTCTTATTATGAGAACATACATCACAGGCTGCCACGAACCCTCGAACCTCCCTATCCCTACCCCCGGGTGGGCGGTGAGGGTGGAGAAGTGCCCCCAGAGGAGGACGTGGTGACGTGCGCTAACCGGAACAAATAGACGGTTGGGGGGACCGCCACCTGGGTCCGGTTGTCTAACTAATGCAGCCCGTACATGCCGTTCAATGTCCCAGTGGAGTGGGGCGACAATATTCTCCACAGGGATAATTGTGTCTGGGTCAGAGGAGTCCTCTGGGGGGTCCCATTGGGGAGAGAGAGTGTCTGGCTTAACATTTTTGTAGCCTGGATAGTACGACAGGGTATACTGAAATCTCTCAAAAAAAAGTGACCAACGTGCCTGGCGTGAATTCAGGTGTTTGACTTGTTGTATGTAAGAGAGATTTTTGTGATCCGTCCAGACTAAGAAGGGATGCTGTTTCAATGGCGCCATTCCTCAAGCGCTAGCTTCACCGCTAAGAGCTCCTTGTCCCCGATAGAGTAATTTGCCTCTGCTGGCGTTAGACGATGCGAGAATTAAGCGCAGCGGTGTAACTTTTGGTCCTCTCCAAAACGTTGAGAGAGGACTGCGCCTACTCCTACATCGGAGGCATCAACCTCCACAACGAAGGGGAGATTGGGGTCAGGGAGGCGAAGTACAGGCGTTGAAGTGAGCAGCTGCTTAAGGTGATTAAAGGCTTTCTGTGCAGCAGCTGACCAACGGAACAGTCCTGGGGTCTTTCTAGTAAGCTCTGTTAACAGGGCTGCTACTAGACTAAAATTCCGGATAAAGCGCTGGAAGAAATTCGCAAATCCCAGGAACCGTTGCACCTGTTTGAGTGACCCCGGCACAGGCCACTCATTAACATTATTTTTGCTTGGGTCCATCCTGAGCTCCCCATGTGAGACAATAAATCCCAGGAAGGCTACCAAGGGTTGGTGGAAGACAGACTTCTCCAACTTCACATAGAGATGGTGTTCTCGTAATAGTTGGAGTACGCAGTGTACTTGGACGACGTGCTTTGACAGCGATGGGCTATAAATGAGAATGTCCTCCAGGTACACGTAGACGTAACAGTTTAACGCCTCACGGAGCACCTCATTAATATACCGTTGAAATACCGTAATGCCCCGTGGGAGTTTTAAAGGCTGTCTTCCACCCATCTTGGTCCACTTGAACCAGAAAATGACCTACAGTCATTAAGAGTAAGACAGGGGAATGGATTAAGCACGAGGTGGCACTAGGTCACCAGAGGTAATAAAGCCAGACCGGCCTCCCCAATCTGGGAAAGAACCGAGATAGGAAAAGAGAGGTCTTGACACACTTTAACCTGAGGCTTTCCCTACCAGATTACCTTGGGCCAAGGCCCTACTACCATTCACAGAAACCTGTTCTATATTGCCTGTACCTAGTAACACCGAGAAGTGAAGGTGTGACAAGGAGCACTGGTTTGACTTAGGCTTAAATAGCGCCTCAGCCAGGTGCTCCTCGTCGAGGCTGATTGCCCCTATGCGTTCTGGGAGCTGTAGTCTTCTCCACAGCTGCCTGGGAACGTCTTTGGCAACCTCTGGTGACCACCTGGGGTAGGGTTCGATTCCCTCTGCTGGTCACAGAGGGAATTGACCCCTCCTAATAAATAGCAATAATTAAAATAGGAATAATTTGAAATAAAGATCCAAAATTGCATCTAATCTAAAATACTTTTGAGACTGTATTAATGATTTAAATGCTACTGTTTTATGTTCCCACAAAGCTCCAGTGGAGGTTACCTTCAGAGATGCAGGCTTACATTTGCAAATTAGTATAATTACATGCTAAATAAAATGCTAACAAATGAGCTAAAAGCATTTAAATGGATAATGTCTGAAATTTCAACAACATTAAATTAAGATTTTATTTTAAATCTCGGTTTCTGCCTGAGATGTCGCCTATGGACATCTAATATTTTTTCCCGGTTTTTATATATGAATGAAACCCCAGGTATTTTTTTAAGAAATGGATGCCATGTGCTCTGGAAAAAGATGAATAGGACCCTGTTAGTGGGCATTGTGGTTACCTAGTATTTAAGGTACTGGACTGTGTACCAGAAGTTTCAGGGTTCAAATCTAACCTCTGGCGAGCTGCCACTCAGTCCTTGAGCACGAACATTAACTTACAATTGCTTGGATTGACTGTTTCAAGGGTCAATCAGCTCACGTCAATAATCTGTGTTATCGTGTCTGCTGAATAACAAAGGTCTGCTAAAGGATCATCCAGACTGTTACCAGCAAATAAGTAAAAAAGCCAGGGTCTTTCATGGTAATTAACACTTCTATGATGGCGACGTTAATGCAGAAAAGAACACAGACATTTTAAAACAGAAGCTGCTTTCAAAATGTCATCTTTTCCAGGGACATCCATGCATTTTTTTCAATTAAACAATGCATTATTATTTTTACCTCATTACTAGCCATTAATAGCTGCTTCAGGTTTTTGTGCAATGTGTTGCAGGCCTGAGATTAAAGTGTTAATTGATAGATAGATAGACAAATGGATGGACGGACAGACAGACAGACAGACGGATGGATGGACAGATGGATAGATGGATAGATAGATGGATGAATGAACATACAGACAGACAGACAGATAGATAGATAGATAGATAGATAGATAGATAGATAAATTCAAACTTTATTGTCATTGCACAGCTACTAAATGCTGCATGGTACTTTGCTGCATTTTGTCATTGTCTCAAATTTCCTGAAAATTGTGTTCATCATCTAAAGAAAATCTACATATGCATAAATCAATTAAACCACCTCTATAAAACTTCTCTTCAAAGAACCCTGTACACAGAAGGTCTGAAATAGGCCTCTATTGTCTTTAAACCTTAGCAACCATCCATCACTAGATACCAATAACAGAGCAAAAAGTGTCTCATATTCTTTATATTGGTCTGAACTAATGTACAATTACACACTTTAATACTACTCAAAATAGAATTTACCTACTTTACTATTATTATTTGAATGAACAAATCTTTGATTTAACATTTTTAGGCCACTGAAGGCTGTTCTATGCAAGCATGATGCAATCTTATGAAATCATACCAATTTTCTCACATTCTGTTCATTGTATAGATTTGCATAATACATTTAGTGAACAGTGCTGTGCTGAAAGGCTCTTGGATGAACAAAAGCTCGCACAGCCCTGATGGTAATTCCCTGGCAATAAATTAGGAGATAGTGCAGACTTGCATCTCTTATGTGCTCTGTTATGCACCAGCAAACTAAGGCACTGAACCCAGTTTGTCTATCAAAAAAACTAAAAACTATCAAGATAGCTTCATTACATTCCATGAAGTACATCTATAAACTTTAATTTATGTTTGGTTACCTTAATTTGTTAACATTCATCCATTGCATGTTAACAAATCCACACTTTTTAAAAAAGAAAATATTAATAAAAAAACATTTTGGACTGCAGGCAGGCCAGTCTAGTACCCGTACTCTTTTATGACGAAGCCATGCTGTTGTAACATGCAGAATGTGGCTTGGCATTGTCTTGCTGAAATACGCAGGGACATCCCTGAAAGAGACGTTGTTTATATGGAAGCATATTTTGCTCCAAAACCTGTATGTACCTTTCAGCATTAATAGCCATACCCATGCTATGGGCACTAACACACCCCCATACCATCAGAGATGCTGGCTTTTGAACTTTGCACTGGTGACAATCCAGACTGTTATTTTCCTCTGTGGCCCAGAGAACACAATGTCCATGGTTTCCAAAAACAATTTGAAATGTGAATTTGTCAAACCACAGGACACTTTTTCACTTTGCGTCAATCTCAGATGAGTTCGGGCCCATAAAACCCGGTCGATGTTTCTGGGTGTTGTTGATATATGGCTTTCGCTTTGCATGGTAGAGTTTTAACTTGCACTTGTAGACGGAGTGATGAACTGTCTTCTTTTCTTTGTAGTGTATTCAATTGAATGTGTATTGAAAATGATTTGAAAATCATCGTATTTTGTTTTTATTTACGTTTTACACAACATCCCAACGTCATTGGAATTGGGGATGTAAAAGCATTAACTACTCCACCTTGTATGTGGTCCCTAAACGTACATGTAATGTAGAATAAAAATGAAATAGATTCAGAAACCCACACAGTATTTGCAGCTCAAAATGTATCATTTTAGCCATTTTTGGTGGTCAGGATGTCCTACCTGACAATTCCCACCTACCTAAGCTTGGGACCAGCACTAGGATAGCACCCCTATTAGTTGGGATGTTTCCATAAACACACCACTTGACTTAATATTGTAAGCCCTATACATGATTTAAACTAGGACCTGTAATACCGACATTTTCAGCAGCTGGCTCAAAATACTGAGACAAATAGCATCTACCTGATGATCCTATTCAACTTGTTTCCAGATTAGCAGTTATACATAGTTAAGCTACATAGCATGTCTAGAATATCCAGAGTAGTGAAAACTAAAATGACAGTGACAGTTCTTGCCCTTATCTCTCTTAGCCCTAAATACGCTAGATATTTGAGTACATGGCTTGACTGATTGGTAAGATCAAGCTTGTGATAATTCTAAAGTAGCAGACATGATATTGAAGGTGAGAGGGGGTGAGAGGGCTAGTAGTCAACTGATTTTTACCCCTAGTGCTGACACATCAGCAGCATGTCAGGTGGTCCTAATATGTCCAGTGCACAAACAAAACTGTAATTGTGGACACATTACATGGCTCGACTGACCAATAAGATCTAGCTTGAGATAACTCCCCTGATCAACCAGCAGCACCACAGGCATTTGAGAGAGAGTCAATATGAGGTTTGTTTAGTCACTGCATTAAGCTTGTGATAATCCATGCACAACTGCCAGTCAGTGGATGTCTTTTTAACAATCACAACAGTCAAGGTCCACGGACTGTTCAAAGGTTCAGTAACACTGAACTGCCATTTCTCAAATCTTGTCTGCCACAACTTGCATTTTTGCCCATGATAAGTAATGCAGCTCCAGATGGATGAGAACAGCTGTGCCAGTATCACTAAGATGTTGAACTAAGATAGTTTGCATGCGGTTTTACAGCAAGTCGAGTATACAGCAACTAAAAGAGATTCTCACATGGTCAGAGTGAATGTTGTTCCTCCTGGATCTACTGCTCAATGCCTCCACTGGGGGCATTTGCTAGCATCCCACTTCTGACACTGCTGTAGAGAGTGCATGGAATAAAGAGTCACATATCTTGCTCATAGCATGTTAATTGACCTTCACAATAAAAATAAGCTATTGCCCAGTCAATGCATAGGCACAGAATAGAAGCTCAAATCACTTAGGTTTAACCCTTAACCAGCATACACAAAGACGACAAGTTCATATTACAGCAAAGTTAGATTCAGATTCAGAAAACTTTATTTACCTTATAGAAGCAATTGAAGGTTTTTTGAAGTTACACACAATATAATGCATAAATATCACACAACATGAGCGTTTATGAAGAAGGTACAAGTTTTGAAATCCAATGAAAACTCCAAAACAATGGGACCGTCAAGCCAACTGCAGGAGATATTGGGGCTACAATATGTTGAATTTGATGCAAATTTAAGTAATTTCAAAGAAAATTGAAAAATCAACCCCCAACAATAGCTATTCAAGAAATATATTTGTATTCTTACTGCATGAATGGGATGTAGGGCTAGCCAAAGGAGTTAGGCATAGAATCAGACTGTCTGATTCTTCTCTCTTTTGAAAACATTCTCATTGTCTAGCTCCTACAGACATCAAAGATGTATGAAAGCATCTTCAATAATACTTTAGGCTGGTGTTAAAGAATTAACAGCTACAGAGTCCTGTAGCCCCTATGCCTCACTCACTGTAGTAGCCAGGAAAAGATCTGGAGCTGTGGGTATGTGAACTGATTAAAAATGACTAAAGAGTTGTACCATAACTGCCTAACATACTAGATGTATGTATGTATGTATGTATGCCCATGTATTGTATACTAGACCAGTAATGTATTTATGTTGCACTTGATACACTAATAGAAAGTAAATAGTTTTCTGTACTTGACTAACTGTGGCTGTGACCAAATAGAAATGGCAGTGATTGAGAATAAGAAAATACTCAGTGAATAACTGGAGCCTAACTTTTTGCTAATTTCCAAAGGTTGGAGAGAGTAGTGGGTTGCACGAACTGGCTTGAGGTGCTCATGTGTTTTGGATTACATTATTATTTTTTTTAGAAAGATTCTTGAGGTACACGAGGCAGAACTGCTAAATTCTTAAAGAAACTGAGTTAAATATTTATCTGGTGTCATACTGTCCTATTGTATGTACAACAGCAGCTGGGACAAACATAGGTGTAAGTGTGCAAGATTTATTAACATTTTTATACTTATTTTTAACATCAATGAAACATTTGAAAAAATCACAACATGTCCCAAACTGAAACAGGTCTTGACAAAAGCCTATAAACTCAATTCCAAAGCTAGAGATGCTCACATGTCATTGAGTAATTTCAAATTGTGAACTACTTACACAATCTAGAAAAGGAAAGAAAAGCATACATCAGAGGCAAAATACTAAAAATAACTACAAAAAACGATTACTAAATACAAAAAAAACTACTAAACACTAATCATCCAGTCCAAGCTCCAAGTTCAAACTTGAAAGTAGAATAGGTATAGTCAACATTTATGGACAAAAACCTACAAAATGGACCGATTCTAATGATTTTTAAGTCAGATGGTAATTATCTTCATGGTCGAACTAAAACCAGAGCTAAGGCTTTGAGGAAGCGTGAGATAGTCAGATAAGCAGAGTCAGAGTTCACTGACTCATCATTTGGATCTGCCAGTCACTCTATATCTAATGATGAATACTCCAAAGCGACAACCTCCAGAACACATTAATGACCCAGAACTCATTATTTCTGATGACAAAATTGGTGTTTCTTGTCATGCAAGTGAATATAGCCTTGAAGACAAAATGTCAAATATCCATGACAATGACCAAGAGTACATCAGTAGAGAAGAGGAGAAGGAGGTGTCCGTGACAATGAGTCTGTGGATAATGAAGAGAATGACCATGAACCTGCTGGCGATACTGAAGGAGATATGCTCACAATGAGTAGTAGTCACTCCACAATCACACATCCTCTAAAATTAGGGGTAAAGCAAGTCATTAATCTGACGCACAGAGAGCCATGGAGATCAGTCTCTTAGTATTGAGGGATTGTCCATAACAAGGACAGAATGATGCAAAGACTAGATTGTACCTAACTCTAAATACCATATAGTTAAGTGATAAGGTCTGATTATTATATACAGACCTCTTTTTTGGTGCAATCAGGCTGAATATTTTATGCAAGAACGTGTGTAAATAGTGATTGTGCATCATTAGCTTCATATACTAATGAACATAATAATAACATGAACGTGAATGCAGTACAATTAGTGTGTTTGTAATGTACTTGGGCAGAATGTGACTCATAACATAAAATTAGATCGCCTGAATTCCTATTCCAATTGTGTGAAAGTTGAGTCTACTCAATACTCTTATGGTTAATGACTGCAGACTAAACTCTAATATACACAATGAAGAAAGTTCTTGCCAACTTGGGGAAAAAATACTTAATAATATCTAGGTGCAATATCTATCAATTACTAAGGTTTACAGTTTTTATTACAGCTAAATAATCAAACTATGGGAAAGTTATGATGAGATAGAGCATATAATTAACATTGCATTGTGTATAATGTTGGTGCACTAAGCAGTATGTGGGTAGCTGTAGGCTTCTGTGAGGATCAGTTCTGGTGGAATTACTGAACATCAATACACCTGGGATCTAAAGAAGAGCCAGTGCTTTGAGCTGCTGTGAAGCTCAAAGTTCCTCTTGTATTTCTGGGTATCATAACTGGCATCTAGAAGAGAATCAGGTAGTGTCTGGTCTTGCTGTGATACGCATAAGTCATGTGCCCCCTTGAAGGCATCAAACTTGGGATCTGGAGAAGAACTAGAAAGTACTTTGAGCAACCATGAAGCTTAAAATACCTCTGGCATTGCTCTGTGTTGTCATGCTTGATATTTGGGAGTAAATGAGATAGTACCATAAGATGCTGCAAAGCTTACAATGTTCACTACAGTGGCTACTCAGTGAGTTGAGCCTGAGTGGAAGAAGAAATGAAAAAAAGTGTCCTGGAATAGCATCAGAGAATGGCACAGTAGTTGTCTAGAGAATGCAACAGAAAGTGTCTGGCAGCACTTTCAGCAAGTCTACTGGTTCAATGGCAGTGCCAGTCCACTAACTTGGAATCCTTCTAAGGCTAAGCTACAGAGAGACGCTTGATTCTATTGATGGGCAGAGGACACAACAGTAATGGAACTCACCTTAGCATTTGAGGCCATGCTGCTACAGGCTGTTTTGAACATTCCAGCCACAAAGCATTGGGCACTTCACCAAGGACATCACCAAAGCATTAGTTCTCTGAACTGAGACTAGAGTCTGTGTAAAGTTACTTGTGGAAACAGGATCTACAGCCTCGGTTTGCTGTATTGTGTGATAACCACAGAGAGACTTTGGGTGGTTGAGGCTGAAAGAGAGCGCTCTTAAGAGAGCCGTAAAGATAACAGCATGTAATGCTATCAGGAGATGCAGCATCTATACCAAGTGAGCACCATCAGAGCGGCTGGAGTAAAATAACTGCCAGTAAAGAAGCTTTTCTTTGTCTTAACAGTAGTGCTGCAGTTAAGACTACAGTCCTAGTCAAGACCAAGATCACAACACCCCAAGTACGATATATTATATCATAGTCTTAGATAAACTAAGGCAATTTGGTATTAGTAAGGCATATAATTACCTTTAATAAATTGTATATATGTATATCATGTCAAACATTACACATCTAGACATGACTTGGTGAGGTATAATGTCAGCATGGGCTAGCAAAGTGATAAATGCCTATCAGCATGTAAATATCAGCAGACAGTTGAACTATTTTAAATGCATGGTAGTGTCATGCATCTGACCATTTCAGCTGAACTTCTGGACTCCACATGGTCCAGAAGTGCACACACAAATAAACACACTAACCTGGCTTATATTCCACTCTGCCATGTTCTGATTCATTAGTTTGCTGATCACACACACAGGCTGCTCATTCATTGATTACTCAGACAGATATGCAATCCACACTCTCACTTCGTTCAGTGCAAAGTCACAATTACCCCCGAAGTGTTTCAAAATGTTCTGCATTGCATTCGGTTCCCAATCTCTGGTTTTGATTCTCTGATTATTCGTTGATGATTTCTTATGATGATTTCTGATGATGATTATCTGCCTGTTTGGACCGCCCTGTGATTTGATACTGAACTGTACCTTGACTATATTTTGCCTGTGCCTATCTGTCTGTGTTTTCAATAAAACTGAGCTTAATTTCACTCTTGCATTCATCTCCACTCTCAGTCATTCTTTGCAATTACCAGTTCTACAATACTTTTTCCTATATAAAAATAAATTAAATAAAAAATAGTCTCTTTCAGTGTGTCAGTGCTACCAGTATCTCTCATAACATCATTTAGCAGACACCGTTATTCAGATTGAAGCAGTGGCAGAGCCAGGATTTTAACTCTGAACCATCCAAATACACTGCTCACAAAAATTAATGGATACTTCAAAATGAATATGAAGAGAATCCCACAAGGAATGCTGGATCCTTTCCATACCCCACCACTGTCAGTGTGTTTTGGCAGTCTTGGGTGACCATACACCCTACTGAACAGTCAATGTGTGGCAATCTGTCTAGTTTTACATCTTTATGTTCTCTCCATGAATATGTCACTTACTACTCAATCACAATAATTGAGTTATTTGCATAATCAAACAACTTTCTTTGACTTTTCATTTGCTATCCGATGACCTTGTTTAATGAAATAAAATCAAATTCTTTTTTTAAATCGCTTCATATTCATTTTGAAATATCCCCTAATTTCTGTGAGAATTGTCTACTTTTCTACTGTGTAGGTGGTCCATCTGAGACTTGTGTATTAGCTTCATCAATCTTTTTATGTCAGTTAATGTAGCCAAAATAGCATCACCAAGACAGCTCCACTTCTACTGATAACACAAAGCCTATATCAAATATTCATTACAGTTTGCAGATGCCATATTTGCATAGGGCCGGGGTTACTTTGATAATATATTTATTAATTTAGCTGTCAAAAAGAAATTGGACCATGGCAAATGCATAACCAAGCAAAACACATACTTTTTAAGATGCTTGACTCTTTACTATTGCATGCTTTAAGTCGTGTAATGCAGGGGTAAACAGGCAAACATGCTACCTAAAATAGAATTCACAGTGGAGCTTAGGCATCACTTGACATTCATATATGCAGTTTCCTTCTATTTATTCAGTGAACAGGTGTCACTGAATTCTGGCATATGAGACTTGTCATTGGGTTCTTTGCTGAGGATTTGATTTTAGCAATCATTATATACTGCTGTTATAAATCACCCGAATTTATTAATTACATTTACATTGCATAAATAATTACTTGAAGTACGAAATTAAATACAAATATGTATAAACTAATATTATCTCTTTGGTTTCTACATCTGTCCATGTAAAAAAAAATTTAGAGTGTTACCCATGTTCCATATGACAAAATGCTGAACTAACTAGCGTGTCAAGCATCTATTTTATGTCAGTATATTAAAGTCAGTGTGTACTTTGCGGAAGCTAAAAAGAATGACAGAAACAAAGAGTCGAAAATAGATTTACCTCAAAAACATTTAATAATTGAAACTAGAAACTAATAAGAGGGTGTTCACAGCCTTCTGGTAATTGTGCTTCAGACCAACGAGATATAATATCTTAGAAAGATGAACTTTTGATTTTATCAACCTGGCATATCCACTTTACAGATGAAGAAGCTGTTTGTAAGCTTCTCTACCTGAAAATATAATTAAAATAAAGTAGCTTAACTACTTGGTAACCAGGGGGTCGGTCTCATGTTCAGGGAAGCAGGGATGTGCAGAGGAAGGGGTGTGCTCTAAAGAGCTGACACACTTCATAGAAGGAGATTTCATAATACAGGTATACATGCATATGCATACATTCAGTGGGGAAAATAAGGATTTGATACACTGCCGATTTTGCAACTTTTACCACCTACAAAGAATGGAGAGGTCTGTAATTTTTACAGCAGGTACGCTGTAACTATGAGAGACAGAATCTAAAAAAAATACAGCAAATCACATTGTATGGTTATACATACATAATCCATTTTATTGCACAGAACAAGTATTTGATTACCCACCAACCAGGAGCAATTATTAGAAAATGGAAGAAACGCAAAATGACTGCCAGGTTTCCTTGGTCTGGGGCTCCATGAAAGATCTCACCTCATAGGGTAAGGATAATTCTGAGAACGGTCAGCTCAGAACTACATGGAAGAGCCTGGTGAATGTACTGAAAAGGGCTGGTACCAAAGTCTCAAATATGACCGTAACACACTACAATGTCATGAATTAAAATCATACAGGGCACGCCTGGTCCACCTGGTCACTCCAGCAAATGTCCAGGCATGGGAGAAGGCATGGGAGAAGAACATGTGGTCAGATGAGAGCAAAATAGAGCTTTTTGGTATGAACTCACTGTTTGGAGGAAGATGAACGGTAAGGCATGGGAGTGAAGACATCATACTTTGGGGGGAGTGTTCTGTACTGAAGGGAGGATGAATGGAGTCATGCATCATGAGATTTTAGCCAACAGATGGGACATGAGAGTCGATGGTTATGGCAAAGTTGTGTTGAAATGATGGTTTCACTGGTATAACCAGAAGTTCAGTGCTCATGGCTGGTGTAATAGTAGCGACCACACTCGTACAAACAAAGGTAAAACACTGTCTAAATAGCCAGATTTTGATACGTGGAAAACACTCAAAAACAGTGAATGCAGTGGAAAAATTAAATGCAACCTCCTCACATCACATAGTCAATGGAGCTGCCGGCACTAAACAGGAAAACGCTCAAAGCATATCAAAAAATGAGAGCCAGTCACACAGAAAGCTGACCCTATCAAGCACCCATTAATATACCTCCGACATTTCAGTCTTACACTAGGCGGAAATGTAATACCATCTTTCCCTAAACACCTCGAGCAAATGTGCAACCAATTACTGTACCATGTGCTGACGCTCTACAAATTACAGATGAAGGGCAAGGGTGCGACAAGAGACACATAGGGCTTTAAATACCTGAACAAGCAGGTGCATTTTGTCAGTGAAAATGAACAGCAATATCAATCAGCACAGGCGTGCCAAGGCTTGGGACATTTTACACGCCATTGCTGCCCTCTAGCATTGGGCTGTGGTACTGCGTGATACTACGTATACTACGCGATACTCCGTAATACTACTTTTAGAGATGTTACATGGTGAAAATTGAATACGGACTGATTTTGCAGAGCTTTGCTGAGTTAATGTTTTGTACATTAAGTGACTAATTGAAGGGATTAAATTATTGCAAAGATCTTATTCACAGCCCATGTAAATGCACCCAGGATTTGTACTTTCGTAAGCTGGCTTTATGTTTATTTCTTTTTCTGTTACTGTTTTATTACCATTCTTCTAATATTTTATGGGAATATATACTTACCGATCACATTATTGGCTACACTGGCAATTTGATCTGCTTAGCTTATATATAGGAGCACCTTGTAATTCTACAAATACAGATTTTATACAGTTTCTCTACATACTTTGTTAGCTCCACTTACTCTGTTCTTTAATGATGAAGACCCCCACAGATTAGTCAAACAGTTTTAGTCATCCTGTTGGCTGGACATTTTTGGTTGAATGTTTTCAGTTTTGCAGTGACAATATGGTACTTAATATATTGAACTGTCCTGTGTGGGGGTCATTAGAGAGCAGAGTAAAGTGGTTTAACAAAGTATGTCGATAAGCAGATGGACTATAGTTGGTAACTGAAGAACTACAAAGTGCTTCTAAATGGTAGGCAGAACTGATAAAATTGTAAATGTAATAAATAAATGTAAATAAATTAGTGTACCTAATAAAGTGGCAGTATGAAGATTGCACGCAGACATACATTTGCATTCAGTTAAAAAAATCCCCATCCACTAATATGCAAGGTACATGCCAACTTCTTAAAATGTGCTGTAGGCAAACAGTGTAGGCAGTAAACAGAAGACTGCAGCCTTCAATGGCAAAGTGTATGTCCTTTGAGAACAGAGATACAGTAGACATTTTCTGAGAAGCAGAAAATATATTTTTATTCGTGGGAACTGTTTTGCTGTCTTTGCATATATTTAAGTGTAATTACATGACTTGCTTTAATTCTACTTGAATGTGGACTTTTATTTTACAACAATACATGCATTGGTAAAGTTTCAAACCATTTGTATATGAGATTATGTTTGTTGCGCAAATTAAAATGTTCTTTGGTTTCATTCTTTTTATTATTATTCCACCTGATTTTCGGTCGGTATCTCCACACACTCTAAAGTTTTTTGAGATATAGACAAAGGACAAATACCAAAACGTACGATATGTTTGGGAAGAGTGTACTTGTTCAAAACTTATAAAACTGATAAATGTTGTTTCTGATAACGTTTTTCTGTTAAAATTTTTTAATAGACTTAATGATGAAGCAAATTTCACACAGCTGAAACTCCGAAAATTGAATAGCCCAGACCGGGCTATGATGTCATGGTGCATGTTAATTTACAGATTGCACTCTGTGCACACTCTGTTCACTTTTTATCACTCAAAAAAATCCCCCCATATTACATCAAAATAATCATCGAGGGCTCCACTCGCGATAGGATAAATATTTTTGGAGCTATCAACATTTGTTTATGACAATTTTTATTTAAGACAACTCTGATACTATTAAAATGGATGAAAAATAAACAGTTATTATTTGAATTATAATGGTCATTTTGTAGCTCTTTCTCTCACGCGCATACACACATAAGGGTGCAGCTCTTCTCTTATAAACTCTCATTGGGATTGGCCTTTAAGGTCTTGTATTACTGTAAAGCTGCTTTGAGACAATGTTACATTGTAAAAGGCGCTATATAAATAAAATTGAATTGAATTATACCACGTAAACCTCTGCCAAAAGGTTCTAAAAAAACCAGAGGCAGCAAACTTTGTGAAAACCATGACTGATATTAAACTTAACTTGAAAGTGCAGAGTGGTATAAGAGCAGTAGTCTTATTTCGATTCAGAAATCTCTGTCTCTGTGAAATTACTGCATGATGTATTTGAAACAAGGACAATTTATTATACAAAGCAGGGGAAGTGGGTCGATCATGACCTGAAATTGAAAATGACACCCTTTTTTGTAGCCTATTATCTGAATAGGGTACGACAGCATGAAAAATATCAATACAGCCCGATCCTAGAAATTTGAATGCTACGAAGAGAATTTTTATATGTGTATATAAATAAATACACATTTGGTACAAACTGTACCTTGAATTTAAAATGTATCATGTCCTCGAGTCAAGTGATACAATACTCTTCTGCACTCTTCCTTGCTAACCGAGTTAACTTGATGCACTGAATCACATGACAGGAGCGATGAGCGATGGGGAAACGTAGTGAGGAATTTACAATTTCATGATGATGTGTAATTCTTTCTTATAAAATAGGATTTGTTACTGATTTTGCCCAACAGTCATTTTATGTCAGTGTTTTAAGCACGTTTAAGATATGTTAAGCTCTGATATATACCAGTATCTATTAAACTCCCCGATTTACAACAAATTCCTATATGGCTTTTTGTATGAATCCCCATAAATTAGAAACGACCTGCAGTTGGACATTAAGGGTGAGAAAGTTGGTCTCTAGTAAACTGTATGTATTCCATAGCCAATCACCACTGGAGGGGTGACCTACCATGACCAGCCATGGCATAAGGACTGCTTCTTGTGCACCGGCTGCAAGCAGCAGCTCTCTGGCCAGCGCTTTACCTCTCGTGATGAATTTGCATACTGCCTTAACTGCTTCTGTAACCTCTATGCCAAGAAGTGTGCCTCCTGCACCTCCCCCATCAGTGGTGCGTACACATGTCATCTACTACCACACTGAGAAAAAATTTAAATTTATTTTATTTTTTTTTCATGAAATAGGCTGATCTCTGTCTTTCCAAAATGACTTTTAGGGCTTGGAGGGAGCAAGTACATCTCCTTTGAGGAGCGCCAGTGGCACAACGACTGTTTCAACTGCAAGAAGTGCTCAGTGTCTCTTGTGGGCAGAGGTTTCCTGACCGAGAGAGATGACATCCTGTGTCCTGAGTGTGGCAAGGATATCTAAGAAGGAAAACTCACAGACACAACGGAGAGAAAAAAAGCTAAGCACTAAACTACACGCTGTAGGAACACTAGTCATAACAAAGCATCTCAAAACCAACAAGTAGGAAAATGCAAATGTAGGAAAGGCAATCTCTCCATTAACAGCTTAAATAGGCAACAGGAAATGGCACGTTTGCTTTTCTTAATATTTATTTAAATCATTGCATGAGCTGTAACTTTCTCACTAAAGCTGAACCATGTAAAAAACTACAGCCTTAAGAATGGGTTCTCTCTTGCTCTGAGGTTAAAAAAAACTAAGCTATTAAAAACGACTGATTCTAATTCAAGCAATTTAAAACTGCTGCACATCCAGCTTAAGCTTAGGGCAAGAACTAATTTTTTAAAATGCAATCTTCTAACTGAATTGGTGTTTTTTGGAGTGTTGCTAATAACGCTCATGTGTATCAAGCAATAAAACCAATAAAAACATTATTTCCTGTATTCCTTTCTTAAGAACGGTTTTAAATGCCCTGTCAACAGGGTAAGATGGAATCTCAGTGTAACTTACACTCCTGGTTCTTTGGGTGCATGATCCTTGTTATCTCCTGTACCACACCTAGTCATTTTCTTTCTGTGATATTAGGCAGGGAGCTTTTTTTTGATCCTTCCTAACACCTATTCTCTCACCACAGAACTTCTTGGTCTTGGCTGTGCACCACACACGAGGAACACAACTCGATAATAGATAAGCCCTTACTTCACCAGAGTCAGAATACAAACTAGGGTTGCTCAGTTGGTAGAACACCTGTTGATAAAATATTGTCTAGCACACAAGCCATCTAAACAGTTTTGCCTCCACTAATGTGTGTCTAACAAGTGTCCTCATATCCTGCATGTTCCTTGAAGAGAACCTTCGTGTAGTGAGTTGGACCTTTTATGGCCTTCAGAACAGCGGTGGTCACGGTACAAATCCCACTAAGCTTTGAAATCATTCTGCAGGAATACCGACCCATGATCTTGGTCGCTTGAGTTTATGCTGATTCCAGGGGTATTTGTCTAAGTTCCATACACTGCAAGCTGCAACCATGAAAGAGCCGGTGTTTTTTCACCTAATTCATCACAGCATTTTCCTTTACAAACCGTACAATCAGCACAACAATTTGAGTGAAAAGATTACCCACCTTTGCCTTACCAAGATCTAATAATGTCATTGCATTCTTTGAACAGTGCACCGTGACAAACCATATCTTCATTTTTTCTTCGTTTCATTTACAACTTGAAACACAAAACAAAATTGTGGCATGACTACAATGGCTCCTTTTATATTTATAATAGCGCTTAATTCATTTTTCAAAAAATGTGCATCGCTTACGCTTCAGAAATAAAAACAAATCCCTTTTAATGAATATAAAATCGATAACTGTGATAAAATAAAATGGTGAACTAGTATCGTAGTATATAGTTACACCCGTACGGTCTAATATTTTGTCACCCTCTTGCCACTAAAGCCTCTGACCAACAAAACCACTGAAGGTGTCCTGTGGTATCTGGAACCAAAAAAAATCAGCAGCAGATCCTTTACGTTGTGCAAATTTCAAGATAAGAACTCCATGGACTCCACTTGTTTCTCTAGCACATCCCGCAGATGCTTGAGAAGACCTGGCTAAATCTGGAGGTCAAGTCAACACCTTGAATAGCAGGGTCTTAGCCATCTCAGTTAAACACTGCCCAGAACATCACCTGTCCCCTTTATTCACTCCATCTGTCAGTGGTTTTAATGTAACTGGTGATCGGTTTATAATATTTGCATTATTGTCAGACGGAAAAAATCTTGTTCCATTAGGAAAAACAATAAAGCGCCATCTAGTGGTTCAACCAGAGAACATCGCAGAGTCAAAACGGACGTACCTTGTAGCGCTACTGGTCGTGTGAAACATGAACTGACTGAAATATGGAAGTAGTCATGAAACACATTGAAATGTCACTTTATGTTTAATCTCACTCATGACGTACACATATTCATAAGGACAGCATAGAGTAGAACCTCTACCAGACTGATATTTTACTACAAAAGTGAAGTAAAAAGGAAGACCTACTATCCAAATGTACCAGGATACAAAATTTGACAGCTGGGGATCCATTTTCATTATTTCTTACACATAAACCAATATCCTCTCCCAGACTAATATTTCATTATTTAAAAAAAAAAAAAAAAAACCTTTGGATAAAAAATTGCAGATCGCCAACCCTCTTCCCGAGGTTCATTCTCAGTCAATTCACTTTACTTTCAGTCATGTCAGCATAACTTTGGGTCACCAGTGACTTTCTGGCTGAGATTCTGATATTCATGTTAAAGTTCACACTGCTTAAAGATTGTTAGCTGCCTAAAGTCTATGTACTTTCTGTAATACCATTTAGAACATCGTCCAACATGTTACCTCCTCTGCAATTAAAAAAGGTTAAATGTCTTCATACCGTTACACTTCACAGTTACTATCTGAAACAAAATATGTTAAAGTTAGGCTGAATTTAAACATACTAGTAACGCATATATTTAAAAACCTTGCTTTAATTAGTTTAATAAATAACAATTAGGACTTGCATCAGTTATTTCTTTCATTCTTGATCTGCTGCTTTTCAACTAAAAAAATTATTTATTTCTAATTTGTATTAATTATAAAATGTTTTTTTTCCCCTCTGTCACGCCTGCTGCCTCTATTTCTAGAATTCTGGATTCCATCATAACTTTTTTACTCCCTTATACACCCCAACATTGAACCCATTTGCCAGTATATTGATTCATCTTACCTGTCCCACGTTAACCTCCACTTATTTAAACCCCTTACCTAAAACTGTGAGTTTCCCCATCTCTTCATTTCTGTTCAGTGACCAAGACTGACATTAACCACTTTTCAGTCAAACATGTTGCTGCCTCTTTCAACCTAAAAAAATGACTTTTATGTATTTGTGCAACATTTGAACAAAACGTTCATTACATTATGTTACAGCATGAAACTGGACAGTGGCAGTTCTAATAGCAGCGATCAGATTTAGACAACAACTAGAATCAGGCTCCATAATGTGCTCAGGTCTTGCAGTGTTCTAATATGCTAAACCACCACTGCCGAAACCCAGGTTCGAGTCCTGGCGATAATTTCTGAGCAGGGTGAGCATCACATGCAGACAGTTTGCTCTTTCTGAATGACCACAACTGCAGCCACATCCCAGCTTATATTGGCTGGAATCCCATCCAGGGCATGCTTACACGTGTATCCTGTGTTTTCTAGGATTAGGTGCCAGGGCCTTGTACACCTAACCAGTAAAGTAGAGTTTAAATGTGTAGAGAGAGAGAGTTCTGTACTGTTAAATACCTTTATCCCTAGGTCTACATTTATTCATGTAAAAAGAGCATTTTTAACAGTTTTCTCACTGTGCTTAGGAGGATCCTCAATAACAATACTTATCCAAAGATGTTCATGAGATGTTCATTCTGCTGGCACTTCCATAACCAGACCTGAATGAGCACGTGTGGTAAAACTTCCCAATGCAGCTGCAGTTCATTATCCATTACTAAAGGATTCTTCACAGATAGACACAGAAGACCCCCTGACATTAAGTCATTCCTTCTCAAGGCATCTGACTGGGTATCAGAGATCAAGGCCATGTGACATGCTGAATCTTTTTTTTCAACTCGGGTGACTTGAGCTCCTGCCATAAAAGGAATAAAGATTGATGAGAAGATGCACAAATTTTAGATATGAACATATTTTTAGTAAGTAAGATGAATACACTGCTGTTGCGTTATTATATATATTATAACTGCAATGCGCTTCCGACCGGTATTCCCACATGCATACCAACAGACCCTGCATTTGGTTCAGAATTTAGTAGTACGTCTAGTTTTCAATTTGCTTTGGTTTCTCATGCCACCCCATCATTATGTTCCTTTCACTGGATGCCTGTAGCTGTAGGAGTCGGATTCAAAACCCTTGCCGCTTACCAACAAAGCCAAAAACGTACCTCACCCTCTTACCTAAAGGCTCTAATCAAACCACACTTCGTAACTTGTGGCCTTCTCAACACACGCTCGTCTCGACCGGAGCCAACACTTCAGATTAAACAACAAGACCCTTCTCCATGCTTTCACCCAGGATTCAGAATGAACTTCAACTGAATGCTGTATTCAAACTGCAACTAAAAAGACTCACTTCTTCACTAAGAACTTAAGTGAAGCCTAAAAATGCACTTACATGGTCAATAAAAATATTTGATGACATTGATAAAAAATATTTGCCTTCGTCTCTGCTCTCTGGCCCAGTTTGAGAAAATACTTTTAAATTAAACAGGTATTCTACAGTCACCAAGAGAAAATCATATCATCTCCCGAGAGATCACGGACATACTGACAGTGTAAGTGGCTTGTTAATTGCTATAACAGGTTCTGTAACACGTCGTAGCTATACTCACATTGCTTGCAGGTGCACCAGGGTTCGGTGCTGAACGCTTTAACTTGGTGCTCATAGTGATCGAGTTTGTGGAAAACTCGAGAGAGGAGGAACTCAGGCTGCCATTGCCTGTGAGATTTCTACCACTACACAGTGCTGCTGAAGCCGATGTCTGAGAAGAGCTTGTGGAGGACCCAGTAAGCTTGCGTATGGGGTTGTGGAGGTTAATGCTGGAAGGTGGGGGCTTTAAGCGATCTGTAGCTGTAGTTACTAAATCATCAGATCTTTTCACCTTAACACTGGGAGTTCTGGTGGATTGGCCATCAAAGACAATGAGAGGGCGCTTCCTATCACTATCTGTGTTTGAGCTGCAAAAAAAAAAGCCAACAGATAAATGCATACACTCCTTGCGAATATTAAGAAAATCACAAAGAACAGACATACATATTTTGTGAGTTAGATACCCGAGTGTAGGTGGCAAGCTTTGACGTGGGTTTGACTTCTCCATTCTTCTCCCCCACCTACTACTGGGGAGTTCTCGCTGTGGTAGAGGGATAACATGCTGAATATACAAATCCGTAAGGTGGTCATGGTCTTCATCTTCTGTCTTTATTTTCCTCTAGAAAAAGGAACAAAATAGCTGCTAAATAATGTCCTAAAACATCATAAAGCGTTACATGTATTGTCACCATTTATAAATATTAATGAGAAGCATAAAAGCCACGTATCAGATTCACTTCACAGTCTGTATCTTAGTACATTCTTCGATTGATCATATGCATCCCAGTGCATGAGCCAAACAATATTAGTGTATTAATATTAAAATATTAGTGCTAAAAGTTTGTATTACGTACTCTATTTATTCATTCATTCATTTTCATCCCAACTTGAGGGCTGCAGTGAGAAAGGGCCTAACTGGTAGTACAGGATGGAAGATGGGAACCGACACTAGAACACTTTCTAGGCCACAACTGACCAAAGCAACGTGAGAGGAAAACAGAGCACCTGGATAAAACTCACACAGACACAGGAAGGACACGCAAACTTCACAGTGGCGTCCAGACCAGGAATATTTCGAAATGTGAGCTGACACTTATAACGTTTTTGTGTTCATGTCCCCCGATAAGCTGATACCTTGTCCAGGGTTGGTTTAAACCTTGAACTACCAGAAAAGACCTGCCCCATGTAATGCTCAACTGGATTTAAGTAACTACAGATAATTAATGAACAAATTCTGTATTTTGTTTCTATGAACAAAGATGATGGTGAGCCTTTATCATCAATCTAGTCAAGCAAAAAAGTTTTATACAATTTGAAATCTGATTACAAACCTACAACACTGCTAAGGGCAATACTCTAAGGAAACAGAACCCATACATAATTAGGACTGGGTAAAATGGTAAGAATCTGCTAAAACAGCTGCACTGCCCGTATTGTTGCCTCCTGGTCAAAATGCAATCTGGAAATGTACTGGATATTATTTTGCATGCTTCACCCATTTCGGATACATAACGATGTGCAAATACACATCGAAATATATGAAACATACGAATAAAATATGCATTAACCATATGCTGCTACATTTATGGGAAACATACTACAGATGATTTAAACAGGTTTTAATCGTTTAAATACGAAGACATATCCAATACAAATGAATCAAGAACAGTTTATTAAGAAATGCTTAATTAATGCAGTCTTTGTTGTCTTATTATTATTATTATTTTATTTTAAAAAATAGTAGCAGTTGTAACAGTAACAATAACCAAGCTTGATATCCCAACTACACTGCTCATTTTAATTAGAGGACATTTTGTTTTGAACTATCCCCTAATATTTTGTGAGCAGTGTAGAAAAACTGTGACCAGCAAAAAAAATAATACTCTAAAAAAAAGTGCAAGCAAGTTCTCAAACCGGAAAGTCTTATCTATATTTCAGTTACCTTGTTGAGTTTTAAAATCAAAACTAAAAAGCTTGGCATCTTGTATGAAATTCGGACACCTTTATTGGGACTAAACGAAAGACTCATCTGTTAATCATTATCCACACACGACATTTTTTTTTCTGGAAACTTCTTGTTTGTCGTTACAAATATGCACTGCTTCAATACTTAATGACATTAAAGAGGGTAAATTCAAAGTTTCATTATTTTCAAAGACCTACTATGGAAGGTAGTGAGTTGAGGTGAATAACTGACCTTGGCACAACTAAGAAAAAAAATACTTTTTAACGTTAACTACATCCGTATTCTACGTTAGTGTAATCGGTACTGATGTTTAATTTAAACCTGTAACTTAACTTGTCTGCAGGAACAGCCAACTATTTAATGCAAACTGCCAGTACAAGTAGAAGTTATACTAAAAGTAACGTTACACGTCTAACTCGACCACTGACTTCACACTGAAGCTCAGGTTAGCATTAGCTTTAGCTTTCCAACACAAGAGCTAGCTATATAACAACAGAGGCGCGAGCTTCATCTCACCTCGTGCAGGACGAGCTTAATAAAATCCTGAGACAGCAGCTCGGGGTGAAGCAGCATGTCTAAATGAGACGCATTGCCATCAGATCTTCTCATTTTCCCGTCCCGTTCACAGCAGTTGGAAGCCATTCCCATATCCGGATAAACACGGACGTTGGTAGACATTTTTATTTCATTACTTTAGCACTGCGCCTCCGACTGGTCGGGTGGAAACCTGTGTTGAAGTCGGCTAACGCCAGCAAGTAGATCTGATTCGCCGAACATGTTTTCTCGTGAATATAGTTTTCACGGTCATGGACATGGTCACAAGTTTGAACCTATTAATATAGTTCGGCCTGTGTCCGGTGCCATTTACACTAAAAGCATGAGCTGACAGTGATAAATAAGGACCTCTGTATGTTATATCGCGTGCCCCTGTAAAATGTTTGGTGCATAAAAAGTGCATTTGGTGTATTCTTTATTACTGAGCTGAACTACAGGTTTCAGACTTAGACTTTTATTGCCACATGCATTGTTATATATGTACAACATACAGTGAAATTCTTAGTGCAAAGCTCCAGGGTGTGATATGATATATACATAAAATACATAAGAAAAATATAAGACCTATTTATAGCTATTGTAATTTTACAATGAGGGTGTAAGTGATGTGTGTATAAAGTGCGGTGGTGCTTTAAGGTTGTAGGGGTGGGAGTGATTTGGGTGATTTATGGTCCAGGTGTGATTTAGAGTTCGAATAGCCTGCAGAAAAAAAAACAACTTTTCATTCTCTTTGTCTTGGTCTTGAGAGCGCTGTAACGCCTTCCTGACCTCAGGGAGAAGAGTCCATACTTGGGATGGCTCGGGTCTTTCACTATTTTCCTGGACTTGGTACAGCACCGCTTATTGTAGATGGTCTGCAGGTCAGAGAGCTCTGTGTGTGTGACACGTTCAGCTGATCACACTACCCTCTGGAGAGCCCTTCTGTCCTGCACAGTGCTGTTCCCGGTGAGAATACTTTCTATGATGCAGGTGTAGAAGTTCTTCAGGACCTTGTTGAAAGTCAGAAGTCCCTCAAGCGTCTGAGATGATACAGACGCTGTCGGTCCATCTTCACCAGACTATTGATGTGTTGTGTCCATGTCAGGTCCTGTGTAATGTGCACCCCTGGGTATTTGAAGCTCCCGTTCTACCCCTGTTCCCTGAATTCAAATGGTTCATAAAGCCAGCATGCAAATTCACTACAGGCACTACATTTACCATAATACCCCAGCATCTTTTGAGTGGCTAATGCTTCCAGTTTATTTTGTTCTTTGCTTGGATTCATTAATATATATACATTGCTCACAAAAATTAGGTGATATTTCAAAATGAATACGCAGAGGATCCGACAAGAACTGCTAGACAATCTGATCCTGTCCATTCTTCATCTCTGTCGGTGTGTTTTGACAGTCTTGGGTGACAATGCACCCCACTGAACAGTCAATGTGTTATACTCTCGTCCAGTTTGACATGATTCTGTTCTCCCCCCATGAATTTGTCACTTGCTACTCAATCATAATAAACGAGTTTGCATCTCATTCGCATAATCAAACAACTTTCTTTGAGTTTTCATTTGCTTTTTTGTTGATCTTGTTGAATTAAAGTCTTGTTTTTTAATCGCTTCATATTCATTTTGAAATATCCCCTAATTTATGTGAGCAGTATATTTATGTCAGCCACACTGCAGGCAAGGTAATGTCAGCTATCATAGCTATATGTATTAAGCAGCCACTTTTAACCATATAACCTACCAATAGTTCATATTAGACCACTGAACAAAGACATTTATTAAACAAGCAAGGCCATTAGTTATGTTAATATAAATCAAATTAATAAAACTCGTTACAACTGATACAAAAAATAGTATTCATTTGCTCTTCATTTTTCATAAATGGCAAAGTACCACTCACTTGAGAGTTATATCACTTATATCAGCTTATTTTTAATTTACATTTGTGCTATCACTGAGTAGCGAGCAGAGGGGTACAGCTGTGCGACAGCAAAAGTGCAGTGGATAGTTCGGTTACCGTCTGTCATACAATGGTTGATTCATGCTTGTGTTTTGGTATGTTCTCCCAGTGTCATTTACGTTTATAGTATTTAACAGACACCATTATCCAAAGCAGCTCTGACTTAAGCTGAGCAGATGGAGGTTGAGGCTGAACGTTATTTTTATATGGACATTTCAGGGTCAATCTGGCTAAACCACAAGCCTCCAGCGTGTAGCCACAACAGTGTGGTGCTTCATGTTTCAGAAGGTCCAATAATAATTACATGTATACAAAATCAAAATGTATTATTTATAATTTATTATTATTAAATGTAATTTTATTTTATAAAGCTCAAAGTAAGAGCAGAAATTCTGAAAGACATAAAAGAAAGAGGCATTGGTTCTTAGATACCTCAGTGTATCGGGTAACATTACAGAAGTCCAGAACTGTGAAATGAAATATCAGAACAAACTTTTTGTTTGTATTATTTACATTTATGTGGCACATTTTCAAACTGCTGCATTATTTCTCTATTCCCATAGTCGCATCATTTAAATACCATTAACATAGTCCTACCTCAAAACATTTTATAATTAGTTATAAATAGTATAACATAAGTATATAACATAGCATAATTAGTTGCAATAATCCATTTAAAATAGCCAGTACCACTCAAGTACCCAATACCAATACCTGAAAATTATCAAAATGATTCTTTTGGGTATATGTTATCTAATTCAGATGATTAGTAACTCTTAACATGAACAAAGTACACACAATCTACATAAAAAACATGAGACCAGCTTAGTGGCAGCTTTCATATCTGTAATGTTATCGATAATTACACACAAAACAATTTGAATTGAAGGACGCTATATTTCTAATTAGTATTTCAATGCTGAAACCTACAGAGATCAAACCAATTGTTTTTGAGTATGTGACACGACTATGTTAAGTAGTGGCTCCAATTTCACGGGATGGTAGAAAGTACAACATCTAAATGTACTAGTAACTAGTGTAACTCTAGGTGGAGTAGTAACTCTACAGAGGGTGTTCTTTTATTGCTTTTAATTACCTACACTTCATTGTTTACATTTATATCTGATTCTGCACAAACAAAACATCTGGTTTTAACTGTTCACAGTCTTGGGTATACAAGTGTTTTGTGATATTTTCACTTAAATTCAATTCCTAAACTGCTGACTGGGTCTCACTGCTACACACATAAATCTTGCTGGGCCTTATGCGCCTGCGACCTCTGCCCGGGATTTTGGGACAAAGCCTGCAGGTCTTGGGCATGAAGTCCAAACAGGCCTCACGAAACTTGCGGATCCTCCAGCAGTAGATGATTGGATTAAACACAGCCTTTAGGTAACTTAGCCAGAGTGCTCCAATGCTAACTGGATAGAATGCCTGACTGAAGTAGAAATTGCGACTGAACACAGTCAGCAGACTCACCACTGTATGTGGCAGCCAGCAGACTGAGAAGCCAATGAATAGGATGAGGATGGTGGTAAAGGTCCTGGTCTTGAAACTCATGTCCACATTGACCAGTGGAGGGCGCTGCAGACCCATAAGACCCAGTTTGAGCCCAACCCTGTTTTCAGCTATATGGGTATGGATGCGAAGTGTGTTTCTCCTCACTGTGTTCAGGATGCATATGTATGAGTACAGCATGACACTAAATGGCACGAAGAAAACAGCAACTGCTAACAGTACTGTGTAGCCCCGTTCTGCGAGTGAATCACTGTATCCCAGGATGCACTGGGGTGCCTGTTTTATCATGACAGCTGACCTCCATCTTACCACAGATGGAAGGGCCACACAGAAGGACAGAGCCCATGAAGCTGTGATCAGAACTTTGGCGCGATGTGGTGTTAATTTGTCCTGCCTCTGGACAATAATAAGGAAACGATCCACACTGATGATGAGCAGGATACAGACACCTTCCAGAACAAACAGCCAGTAAAGCATGATTGAAGCCCGGCAGAATCCTGCTCCGAAACTCCAGTCTGTGGAGGCCACAGTGACAGCGGTGAAAGGCATACACATCAGAGAGAGCATAATGTCTGAAAGGGCCAGAGTGGCAAGAAGCAGATTGATCGCTGATCGCATTGCTGGTTTCTGATAAACGATCAAGCACACAATAGCATTGCCCAGGAAACCAATGGTGATCATAAAGATAATGATGGCAGTCAGAGCCACTCTGAGCACAACAGTCATGAGACCTATATCAACCTCTAGAAGGTCAGGTTCTGCTGGCTCAAGTAGACCACACTGTTCCAGAGAGCTGTCATTACACACTGACATGCCAGCTGCTACCAAGCAAACTCAGTCCATGAATGAAGAGCCATTTTTAATCCTTTATCAGTTTCTTCTTATCATCGAATCTACAGCTGAAATAAATTGTAACAAAAGTCCATGAGAGGCTTGAGATATCAACACTGTCATTTAACCTATAAGAAAGCAGCTGCTCATTTCTCTTTAGATTGGGTATTAAAATACTTATATAAGAATATATATATATATATATACTTATATAAGAAATTTATAAGAAATTATAAGAAATTTAAACAGACTTCGAACATTTCTCTTCCGCTAAATTTAAACAAAAATGAAACAAAACTAACACCAACAAAGGGTGTACTCTTCCAACCACAAGGTACATAGTGGAACCAATTAAGTTTGAATCCAGTGGTTTCACTATACTGGACAAGTCCCCCTCCACCCAATATTAAGATTCAAATTCAAATTGCACTAAGATCCATCAGTGTCCCCATCAGTTGTTGGTGGGAAGCGTTTATCATCGTACCACCATCACACCTTCATAACAGCTCTGACTTACATGCAAATGTGACATCAATATATCATCACCATTACAATACACCGTTAAAATTTACTGCCCCAAAATAATACTGGCCACAGCCTTGTTATATAGTATGTACATTAATGTTTGCAGCCCAAACAACACTGTCAAACATAAAACTTTTTTTAGGTTTATGCTCATGCATATTTAAAGTTATTACCATGAAATGCAATGAAACACTATGAACACCAGCATAATATTGGGTCTTAGTTTAAATAAAAAAATCAAATGTTAAAAAGTACACTCACCTTCTGGATGCTTCAGTTGCCATGGTTACTATGAGGACAATGCAGGTGTTATGAAGAAATTTAACCGAATACATCAGCACCTTCCTCTCATACATATCAAAGTCAGGTTTTATTGTCATTTCAACCATATACAAAGTACACAGTGAAATGAAACAACACTCCTGCAGGACCTGCAGGTGCTACATAGTAAACGCTACATGTATATCCAAATATGGTTCCTTCTACATTAGCCTGCAAAACACAGACATTGGTATATGTTAATGTATTGTACAGGATCAGGTTATACAGTCGAATCCAGTTAATTGGAACACCAGTTAATGGGAGCAGATGCTTATTCGGACCAAACCATAAAAAGCACCAAAACAAATCCTATTATGTACACGTAATGTTATTCGCTTATTTGGACCAAAATTCCATTTAATCGAAACCAAAGAACGTGAGAAGTGAATAATAAAAAGAAGCCACAAGTTGGCACGTAGCGGATTCAAAGCCGATTAGCGAGATATGGGAGGATTTTTTTTGATCCTTGGGAGAATTTATGCTTTTATCAAAGGTCAGGAAATCCGAAAAGTTGTGTTGATAAGAGCAAAACCAGCGGGAGGTGACCACGCCCACCACTTGATTTTTGTTCAAGTGCAGTCTGTCAAGAGAAGGCGTCAGATCACACTGGATAAGTTCTTTAAACGTTGACTGGAATTTAGAAAGAACTTGTTTTTTACAGTATTATGCTTCACATGCTGAGTATCTTTACAGTGTGTTGTAGATCGTTTCGAAAAACTTGTTTGCAAATTAATTTTTCAGTGAACAAAGTTCTTAAGCAACACTAGTTGTTGTTTGTATGTTTGCTATATGTGTAAATCACAAAATAAAGGTTTAATAAACATTTAATATGTTACGTAAATTATAGCACGTCCCGTCTTGTAACACAGGGCATGTTCATTTAATCAGACCAGCCGGTTATTAGGACCAAAACGATTGCGTTCCGATGTGGTCCCATTAACCGGATTCAACTGTATTCAAGGAATGTCTGGCAGTGGTAAGTCTTTCCTTGTATTTAGCTAGACAAGCACTTTTTAACCTATTAACCCCTGAAGCTATAATTTATTTAATTTATTTTCATGTTTTTTCCTCTTCCTTTTCCTGATCAGGGTACCAGTGTCCTTGTGACAACAAGGTTGCTCGCCCATGTGGGCGGTTTGGTGGCTCGGTGGGTAGCACCATCACCTCACAGCCCAGGGTGGAGCACCAACGGTCTCTTTGATCCCCTCACTGGATCCAAATACATGCATTAAGTTAAATGATTACACTAAATTGAAATAATGTTGCTTGTCTTGATTGGGTCATTGAAATGCCCAAAGATGCTGATAGCAATTATAAACCAAATAAACAAACAGTTCCCCCATGGCCCACCTAAATAATAAATAAATCACCTGACTCTTGAAAACACATGGCAACAGTGCATCCCCACCCCCTTCACTTCCAATACATACATATAGATAGATATTTTCTAATGGAACTTTTTTGGTGTTTAATTTTTGAGTCACCTGTTTTTAATTTGTATTCTGTTCTACTGTCTTGCACTTAATTCTGATCAGTTGCTGAACACTTTTTTTTGCAACACTTGGTGATGAAGGATCCAAGCACATTGAGATGAAACACAACACAATCTTTGGATTGTATTGCTTCACTCGCAAGACATCTTCGATAAACCTGTCTACCAAATGAATAAATGTAAATGAAAACTTTGCATGTAGGACAGCTCTCAACCCTGCACCCTTCGTCTAGACCCGAGTTTCTCTCCCGCCACATTTTACTCAGCTCAAGTGCACTCCTCTTGTTTCACAAGAGTGAAAATTAGCATAATACATGCACCCATATGGAACCAGAGGAAACTCAAGCACTACCCTGCAAAATATGCAGACACACAACACAGAGTTACATTTTATTATCAGACTCACACAGAGTCGAAATGTTCCTTCTTTTATTCACTCTCACTTCTTTCTGTGTTGTTCTTGTGTTCTTCGTCAAAAGTCAAAGCAGTGTAATATCTTATGCTGCACAGTTAAACACAACGTTTCACCATACAGTGGCTTTTTGTCTGTCTGCTCTGAATGATATGGACAAAAATAACATTTCTAACGTTTTATATAATATTGCTGTTGTCTAAGATTTGAAGAAGTAAACAAATAGCATTGTACCCTACAGGACCTTGGACTGATTTTAATGAGCAAGAAAAAAAACAAGGCTTTAATTTAAATGAACAGGTCAAAAAGACAAATTCAGCATGGACCTAGAGAGCCACAACTTTAACCTGGACAAACTAAACCAGCATACTACCCCGGATAAACCAAACTCAGACTTTATTTGGGGGAAAACAAGACTTTAATATGGATGGTCTGTGTTACGTTTTGAGTTTCATGTGGGAAGGAGGCTTTACTGTCCTTGCAGGGTACGAGGCTTTTCCAGTGTCTTTGTCCTGCCCTAGATCTGTCCATTCCAGGTTATCATTCTCAATTTTTTTTGCCTTTTTCCTTTTTGATGACAAGTGATTTGATGGTGGTTAAACTTTCACAGTGATTTAAATCATTGTGTTTTATAATGCTCACCGTGCAAATATGCTCACCCCCTGCCCCTTGCCCCAATTTTCCTGTTTATTTAATCTTATCTACATTTTGTATTTTTCTGTGTATTAAACTGACAGTTTATTCTTGTATTAATGTACAGTATTATTATTATTATTATTATTATTAGATTTGACAATGTCAGTAAGACCCATTCATTGATGTAGGATCAGAGAACTGAATCATTAATAGTTCTTCAATAGTTACAGCCTGAAACATTCAACTGCAGCATCTGAACAATTAGATAAACAGGGGTACAAATTCTAGTTAATCTGTTAATGTGGACCAGGGTAGATCAGTACCTGTTACTGTACTAAACTACTGAGCAGAAGGTTCACCAATACCAAGCTGATATTACTGTCAACTTAATCCTAAATTGTTTAGATTAAAATTAAAAATTAGATTAGATTAAAATTGAACTGTAAGCAGATCTGCAGAAAGATGTCTGCTTAATGCTTTAAATATAGGTGGCCATTTAAAGAACATGTACATTCACACTTATGTAATACTTACAGCCTTGAACATAGATGTTATCTGCAGCAATATTTGAACTCACATGCTGAAAAAGCCGTCTCTTTCATCACATTATCAATCTGTTGCTAAGACACCAGAGGCATTGTTGACTGTCAGATCCTCAGCATGACTGTGTGAAGAGAAAGTGCAGAAAATGTTTTCAGCTACAAGTTGTACAAACAGCAAACAGCTCTTTATCAAAAATACACAACTGTATAGCTGTTTAGAGAACTTGTATGATGCTTTTTGTAGCATTTATTTCCGTAACCGCCAAAACAGCTACATATTTCAGGGACAGGCCATGTCTGTGAAACGGATAAGCATATGCATTGTTTACTTTCATCATTGGTTTGCATGAGGTTTCATTTATAATGTTTACAATTCTGAACACATGCTGCTTTTAGTCCAGTGTTCTCTCTTTATAAATTGTTTTTGCTTGCTTTTAAACCAAGTGGCTGTTGGTGGAAACAATGTTTGTTTAATCAATACTTTATTATACAGGACACTACTTCCTACTGTGAGAAATATAGATGCCATTTCAGACATCGTTGTCCAGAGGGACTTATAATTAAATTTAAGAGTTAAACTGACAAAGGTTTATGTACATGGGCTCATCAGTGTTAGCTTGGGTTTAAATTCCACCTGCCAGTCTACACTGTTTGGTCTTTGAGTAAGAGGTGCTTGGATTTCAAACTTTTATCAGGTTTTATCAAGTCAATCTGGATGTCTGCTAAATGACTTCGAAGATGACTATTTAACATTTTTTAGCACTTAAGTCATATAGATACCAAACATTTAACTCTTGGGTTATCTTTATATGTACTGGCATTACATTGTACAATAAGAACAATCTAAAATTTTGGAAAAATCTCATAATGGAAAATATAATTCAAATGTACTCATTAAGATCTTTATTTGCGTGATCTAAATTTCCCTTGTAGCTACAGGCATGGTCTTAACAGTCACAATATAGCACAAAAAATCGTTTCTCTCTCGAGCGTCCTCAATCAGAAAAAAAAACATTCAGAACAAAACACAATAACATAAAACGGCATCCAGAATTCATCCATGTTCGTTCATAATATTGTTCTTTGTATAAGACTAGAAGCCAAACAATGTAATGTCATGATGTAGCTCCACGCACATAGCATTTAATTCGAAACAAATCTAAAGCATAGAAATATAGCACATATTACCCATTTGTCGGTGAAGTAAACAGAAGGTCCAGATCACCCTCTTAAACTGCCACACTCAGCACAGAAAGGTGAGAAATCGATGTCCAATGATTTATGACGATCAAACGTTTTTAGAGACCCATCAACCGCCACCTGTTCCACAGTACGCACCAAGCTCACGGATGAACGTGAACATGAACGCGCTCTCAGACGAAGATCCGCCTACAGCGAGAAATAAACACGGTACCTGGAAACACACTGTGATAAGACAGCTTGTTGAATTCACCAAATTCAATAGGTTATTCATAGGAAAGAAAGCAACCTTATCGTCTGCTGATAACATCCTCAGAACTGGTGTTTATTTCAGAACTCTGGGTGATGTAGAACAGACACGTGTGTGTGAATGGCAAGCTTATTTATCATAAATAATCAAATGTACACACACATATATATTACATTTTCCTAACGTGTGTGACGTTTAAAAGACCATAAGAGAAACGAAATGTGTGTGTGTGTGTGTGTGTGTGTGTGTGTGTGTGTGTGTGTGTATGGGGGTGTCCATGTATAGGCTGCTACACTGTGGTTAGAAAGATCTGACATTTTTACTTTGTGGGGAGCTCTTATTGGATTTAAGGTTAGTACTTAGCTATATTATTTATTGTGTCAGTTGAAAGTCCCCACCAGGATACAGAAACTGTGTGTGTGTGTGTGTGTGTGTGTGTGTGTGTGTGTGTGTGTGTGTGTGTGTGTGTCTCCCCCTTATATCCACCATGTTTACCCAATGTGTGGATAAGCAAGTGGCAGTGTGAGAGCAAACCATTGGAGATCACACCTGCTTTAGATGGTCGTTAACGATTCATATTTCGCTTACCAGCATATCGTAAAATATTCTGTCTACATTTAATCGTTTGCTGTGTGGTACAGCTGTGTTGTCATAACCTATTAAACATCCTACACGATCTGACCATTTATGTACCGAGTAAACTAATGTGTAAACTATCTGATAATAAGACAGGATACAGGCTATTAAAAGGAGACTGAGATTTACTAGGTCACACGCACAATTATACATGGTACAACTTACAGAGAAATGGTTTTGACGACTTCCAAGTATGTTGATAAACAGAGTAGAAAATATACATGGAAACTAAAATAGAACAGAAATTAATAGGATTAAAATAAGATATGATAAAAGGCTATTTGCTTTGAAATTCGGGCTAAAAGCAGGTCTAATTTACAATAGCGCAAGGAAAATAACATTGGAGAACTGTGTTCTCAGTTGGATTTCTATCCAGAGTAAGCCTAGGGAAAAAAGTCTAATTCAATTGAAGATCGCCTGAAACGCAATCTTTAATAAGGAGTGCATATTTAGCTTTATAAAGATCAAGAGACCACATACCATGAAACAGCAGACTTTTTTATTTTATTTAAATGCTCCTCAAAGGTCTGACAGTAATGTCCGAATCAAATTCAAAACATGATCAGTTTTGAAAGCACAGTAAAATGCAACCAATGGGCTCATTTTTAAGTGGAAAAATTGTGTTTACTATCAGAATATCCATAAGCATATATTCAGGATGGAAAAGGTAAATCATTTAACAGTAATTCTGTCATTCTGACATTTACTAATGGTTAAAATGTATCTTGTCATTACATCTCTCACCAGAAGATGGAGATGTTGTAAAGGTAACTACAATGTTAATTCTCAACCTGAATGGAAATTGTCTTTAATTAAAGACAATGAAATGATCAATCGACTTAATCATAGTAAAAGATAGGTGGTAGAAGAGTTCACATAATATACTTTCACATGTATCATTCTAACAAATACTTATTACAATGCGTAGGTCAGTGGTTAAATCTATAAATTACTGCAATGGGCTTGTGTTCACCTAGGGATGTTCCCTGCACTTAGACACAGCCACGTGTTTATATGTGACAGCTGACCTGGCATAAAGGCACCGCCAGGACAGTTTCCTACAGCAGTGGATTGGTATATCAGACTGATGCACTAACATTAGCATCCACAAACTAAATGGGACTGTGAAAAAATGTGAAAATCACCAGTAATAGAAATGGTGATTGTGAGGGTGTTGCTAACGTCAGGGTACCACGCCAAAAAAAGAAGAAAAAAAAACCACAAAAACACAAATGGAGAGGAACAGGGATGCGTAACTAGATCCCCATTACCCTTCCTACTGTTTCATTCAGTTTCTCTCTGCCATCATGCATCTAGCAATGCCTTTGCTTAGAGTCAGTTTCAGTTAGGCTTGCCCTCTTCTAATGACTCTATTCATTACCAGTCAATAGGTAAAGGGGTAAACAACTTGAGGTGACGAGGAATCGTAACAAATCGGCAGTCCAGATCAATTAAGAGCGATATTTCTGCCCTGTAAATGAATGGATGATTAAAGACATAGAACAGAATGCATGCTGTTCCCTCTTGAGCTTAATTCAACATTCAGCAAACACTGGCTGTGTGAGCCCTGTGTAAGGGTTAGCAATTCATGCATGTAGAGCAGGGTTGTTATGGTACACCTCTGTGGTATCCTAATGAGAAAACATGAACTGTTAAAATGTTTGCATACCTTAAAATACACAAAAATTGGGGGATATTTTATTGTTTTTTGTTCTTTGTGAGCAGTATAATTATAATTTGGAAATCATTTTAGAACTGCTATAAAAGTGTGTAGGTTTAACTTGGGTGCTATTGCTATTGTGAATTGCCCCAGACAAGAGTACCTTCCTATAGAGTGTTGTTGGATTTCGGAAGCACATTTTCAAAATATGTGACTGCGTAGTGTACACAACTACAAACATTTTAACAATGAATGTATCAGGATAAGGCTTGATAAGGATAATCATCAAATAATATCTAACTTCAAATACTGGAGCAATACTTCCATAATATTTTGTAGCATCACTATGCGAGTAAATGTAAACTGATACACAAACAATTCATTATATAAGGGTAACCCCTACTCTGAAAGACTGAATTATTAATTATTATTATAATTAAATTATAAATTATTAATTTATAAATACCTGACTGCCCTTAGAAATTCATTATAAGTGTGTTTCACGTGATTGTTCAGTTTTATGTTTTGTTCTTTGTTATTTTTCATTAATATATATATATATATATGTGTGTGTGTGTGTGTGTGTGTGTGTGTATTTTCTTGGATAAAAAACTGGGGTCCAACGAGAAATTTGTCAGTTGAAACTATGAAAAGGATTTTCAAACTAAAAATCCAAAATCCAGGAAATCCAACACGGACTGTGACAAAAGATATTTATTCACAGTCAGATCAGTCTAAAAAAATGACAAGGTTATAAAAGGAAAATGTATGTTTAGACCTGGTTAGATACCAAGATGTTAAAGAATGAAGCTAGAAAACTCAAAGCAATATGCACTGAAAATAGAAAATACTTAAGAAAACAAATGGAAATCTAACGGGTAGAAAAGGAGACTCAAAGAACTGGCTTAATGAAATGGGATTTACAAGTAGAAAAGCCAAACAAAAAAAAGTTATCGGTGGGATAAGGAGAAGTAATCATGGAGTGCAGATGTTTGGGTGAAGTGATATGTAGTAATGAATAACAAACCAGCAGAATAAAAAACTGGGACTTCTGTGGTTGGGAAGCTCACAATTAAACATTTAAAGATAACTGTCTGAAGAAAACAATCAACTATTCCTTAATCATTTATTAAATGGGTATAGTGTGCTAAAAGACCAGGGAAGTGGGCAGTCATCACCTCATCCGTCAATGCACGGGTGTACACGTTTTATACAATTTTCCCATTCGATCAATAGTCAATATGTTTGGTGATGATGAAGTCATTTTGAGGATAATAAAGGGGCATCTTGGCCCCAATCAAAGTGTGTTAAAGCTTTTTATTATCCTGCAAAGTATTTTGCAGCATTAAGCTGCTGTTAGGGAATACTTCCAGATGCCTGAATGTGACACATCTAGCTGGGCAGTCAGTCATAGGTTACTTAATTCTGGAACAACTGGGCCGTTTGTTTATTTATTGACAAGACTGTCTGACATTGTGCACCTACATTGTACTTTTTACTGAACACTCAAAATGAATGAAAACAGCTGCTTTAATATAACACTTAAGAGGAAAATGAAATGCCACAATTCAGGAATGTCTAATAGAAAATATTACATCACTGTCAAAAGAAATACAATATCAATATCAATCTGTTTGATCCTGATGATTTTATATAGTACACATGGTCCTAAATGCTTTATGCTTTATGCTTAGAGCTACTAAAGTGCTTCTGCTGTAATTCACTGGCATACTAAGTGTAGTTATCCCCTTCACTGGGCACTGCTCTCTTATTTTCTAATAGCTTTAGCAGCCAGTGGCATGGATAATAAGATCCCTCTGAACACCACTGTCATGCTTAAATGTGATTAATCCCTTATGAACTATAAACCCGGCACAGACAGAACATTGTTATACGATTCAAAAAAACCCTGATTTAACAAAGCATTTAGAAATTAACAGCTGAAAATCTAGCTTGAATTACAACATAAACGACAAAATGAATAGATTCTCAGGTCATATTCGTTTACGTTTCCTTCCTCTCTTCGTCATATAAGTTTATCTTGAACATTAAATACTGTACTCATAAAACACATTTTCATTAGGTAATCTTTCATTTGTCGTGACCGCACAGTCTTGTCATAAAAGTTGGAAATCACTGAACATAAACACTAAATACATCATGGGTCTATGAGCAAAATGGATACTATGGAATAATCAGCATTAGAATTAATTGTCAATATACATAGCAGCACTGCAGTAGTAACAATGCAAAATAGTATGGGTTTTATACTGGTCCCTGCTGATATGGGGAAAATCCACTCAGTCCCTCTTCTACCTTTAAGAGCTGTAATGTAATAACACTCCAAAGTTTTGGATTGGCACTATGAACAGCTCTGTTGCATTTCATCTCTGAATAAAATGAAAGGCTGTTAGTTGGATGTAGAAAAAAAAATAATTACAAATGTCTTCAAAGTAAGTGTGATTCAGACATAAAATATGTATTTAACACTGATCTGCCTGGCTGGGCATAAAGGGCAATTAGGTTAGAAGGTGGGAACAGTTTAGCTGTCAACACTCTTCAACTGGACTCCAGTCCTCAGCAACCCCAATCATGTTAATCAGTGTTTGTTTCCTGTGGCGCAAGGCAATGTGGCAATAATTAACAGCATGCACAGGATACCAGCATCCCCACTGCTATGAATATGGCAAATGACAAGAGCATTATACCATTGTGTGTATGTTTGGATGTGGATTGTGTGTGTGGCTGTCATGAATATGGTTTGCGTCATGCTTTTGTTTAGTCACATGCGTGCCTTTATGTGTAGGCATGTACAACGCATGTGTTAAACTTCATGCTGTGGTAAGTATGTTATATATGTTTTTTACTTCCACTGTGAGTGCTTATTGCAGCACTTTGAAACATGCTTTAATGATGGTGCCTAAATGGCAGGATTAACACCTGATGCACAATAACTGTCTCGTGTTCATCACTTTTGCAGAACAACTAGAGAGAACAATTACCAGCAATTAAACCACTGCCAGTTATTCAAAGAGATAATTATGTCCTTGGTGTATTGCACCAATTAACTGCTTTTATTTCAGCCTTCAAACGTTGCTGCTTTACACCGTGTGACTCATTTTGAAAAAAACATGGAATTCTTGCACTTCTCCACGTAAGTGCAGACAAAGCAATGCTAGCAAATAGAATTATAACTCCAAATCATACACTGCTGACAATTTATATCATTTCATAATGAAATATCAATTAATGAACTATCCCCCTCATTTTTGTGAGCAGGGTATGGGAAATGCGGATGGCAAATATGCAGCGTTTCTTACATTTACTTTGGCATCTATTTCATTGCAGATAGTATGGAGCCATTAAAGGTCATGTTTTGTCTGGACAAATTCATCTATTAATAAACATTCATCCCTGCATGTCATGCCTGCAACACATTCACAAAAAAAAAAGTTGGAATTAGAATAATTTAAGGTTAAAACAAAAATAAATAATGATTTGATTACAAACAGGTGATGCCAACCTGAGATTATAATCATGATTTGCTACGAAGGCGTGTCCACAAAAGGCTGAGTGTCTGAGGAGCAAAGATGTGCTGCAGTAGCCTAGCGGTCAAGCTACTGGACTATGGACCCAATGGTGCAGGGTTCAAATCCCACGTCTACTAAGCTGTATTTTTGTATATAATCAAAGGGTTCAAGGACTCTGGAGGAATGTCGCTGTATTTCGAGCAATGATGCAAGTTTAATCTGAAGACACGTGATCTCTTATTTCTCCTGGGCTTGCAGTAATTTGGGATAAACCATCAAACAGTGAGAACGTATTGTGCTCAGTTTTTTGGATTTTGTTTAGGAAAAAAGTATAGCGTGTGCTCCAGATCAAAAAGAACAAAAAGGCTGTTTAGAAGTCCAAAAACCAGAGTCTGTCATGGTATAGGGTTGTGTCAGTGCCCTGGTGTTACACTTGGCAGCATTAATGCAGACATGTTAAATGAGAGCACCATATGCTGCCCTTAGGATGGCATATTTTATAGGGGTGTCAAATTCTTTTTCAACAAGACAATGCAAAACCACATGCTGCACACAATGCAAAGGTATGGCTGTGGAAGAAGAGGTTACGAGTACTGACCTATCTGCATACCTGACTATAGAAAATGAGTGGAGAATTTTGTAATGAAAAACATGACAATGACAATATAGCCCACTGCTGCACACCTTTAAGACGTGTTTTCAGAAAGAATGTGGAAAGAATAACACCTGCAACACTTCTTCTCTTGGTATCCTCGGTGCTATGATGTCTTTTAAGTGTTGTGAGAATTTATGGCAACATTACAAAGTGGTAAATGGTTTACCATCCCTGCTTTTTTGCATTGTTTTGCAGGGCTGAAATACAAGAGAATATGTGTATTAACAAATGAAGAAAGAAACACTGATTTTTTTCATTTGCATTTTCCACACTGTCACAACAGTGTATTGAATTCATAAGCATGCATCTAATTGCAATGATTACCAAAGTAAACGGTTTGAGTTACATATTTGGATGAAACTCCTTATTTTTGTTTAAGAAAAGTAGTAATCTTGTTGTTTTCATTATTCTTCAGCCCCGACTCATCCCGACCAGGGTTAGTGGGGTTCATAGCTTTTCCTGTAATTCACTGGTTACATGCAAAAATGCTCCCTACATGGAACAATCCGTCACAGGGTCTCATAATCAAAGCAATTGACTTTCGCATTGCATACCCAGCCCAGGTTTCGGAGTCAGATCCTCAGAAACTGCTATTTCCAACAACTGGCTCTTAAAAAAGCTGTAACTGATTGTTCTGATCCTGCAATTCATGATTCTTTAATTACATTATCAGTGTCAGATATATTGTTTTTACAGTCCTAAATGTAGTCTGATTTATTTCTTTTTACAGCTGTATTTGTATTTTCTCGCATTAAGGCCAATTTTAAAAAGCTAAAATAAAGATGCTATCTCCAGAAAGAGAACTCTGGACCATTTATGACCTCAGTCTTGACTTTTGTCCCTCAGCTATAGCTCTGACCTTTGCTATAATAACATAAACTTTTTAATAGGATTTGCAGTCCTACACAAGTGTTTTATTTTACAGGCAGACTGCGTATATTTTAGTTGTTTTATAACACACAATTAGTAATCTTTTAGCTCTGTAATTTAATTCACTAAAGAATTGACTAAACTGGCCAATGTGCCTTCTCTACAGTCATGTTATACTTGTACACCATTTGTAGTTTGTGTAGGCCTCAAGGGAATAATGGCTAACTCCAAATACCTGTGTCCAATTGTAAGTAATCTATTAAACGTGAGAGTGCACAGACTATTTCCTTTCTGCCTCAAATCCTCCAGTTAATGTGATAGTCACAGCCAAAGCAACAGATACTTTCACCCTCATGTTTTACTTCTGTGCCTTTTATTACTCTTTCTCCTGCTTTGTCATTTCCTTTCTCGCTTCCAGACGTGGGCATACAGACAATAAAAAGTCACTTGTGGTAAGCATCAGTGTCATGTAGCATGTAATGGATGGTCAAACTGAACCTTACCATATGTAGGACCGGTTTTGTTGCTAAGCGTGGCTTTGTGCACCATCTGCACTGCTCCAGCAACTGTTCAGAGGCAATGATGCATTTGCTTGCTAACTCCCAAATACTTGCTACGCTGTGACATGCTGTCACCTTGGCAGCCGCTGCTGGGGGTGAAATGCCCACTAAATTTACTACAGGTGTGTGACACAGATCCACTGCCACTGCTCCAACAGACCACTTGGTTCCGCATATTTCTACAGTCCAGTTCAGATATAATAAATAGTTGTAGATAATGTCCAGAGAGTCACTGTGAAAATATTGAACTATTGAGACTATAACTATTTGGAATTATGATGACATTGAAATTTTATTTAATGTTTATGTAATGTCATGAATATACTGCTCACAAACATTTGGGGATACTTTAAAATAAAATTATTAAAATTGTGAACAGTGTATATTGTGATTTTTTACTATAGCGGTCAAAATGCGATATTTTGATATAAGTACAGTACTGTACAATAAAAGTTTGCTTTTCTTGCCGTTTTATAAATATATACAATGTGTCCAAAAGATGGCGCTAAAATATGGGCAGCTCTTTGAGGTGATATACAAATATAAGCTTGTTTTCGTTTTATAATAATAATATTAATAATAATAATAATTATTATTATTATTATTGATGTAATAAAACAGACATTTGTAGTTTATAATACACTTATAATAAGATGCTTATGAGTTTGGAAATACAACTGACTCAAAAATGACAGAACTACTTTTCTCCTTAAGAAGACTACACGTCGCTGCTAGAAAACTATATTGTTTTTATTTGCAAAATTTAATTAGGTTCAGTGTTTTAAGTAGAAATCAAGACATCTAATTTAAAAGTACATTATGGGCTCGTTCAGGAAATGAATGTTGGCTATGTTTTTTTTTCAAGCAAGAGAGAAATAAAAAGAAAGAACACAAAAATAACAAACGACTGCCAACAACAACAATAATAATAATAATAATAATAATAATAATAATAATAATAATAATAATAATAATAATAATAATAACAATAATAATA
>JAUZST010093147.1:0-19246 GCA_034779995.1 Parotocinclus haroldoi
ACACACACACACACACACACACACACACACACACACACACACACACACACACACACACACACACACAGTCTTGGTAAGTGCATGTTAACAAGGACTATCAATTAAAATAATGGATTACTGTAGCTTCTAAATTCAGTCTAAAACAAACAAAAGTTGTTTGTTTATAAATAAGCAAATGCAGTTGCCAGTGAAATATCACAACAAGCTCAAAATTTGAAGTTCCTATCCTACAGGGTGTATATATATAATTCCCTTAAGTACAGTGATGCATGAAAGTCTGTGAACCCTTTGGAATTTTAGTATTGTATATTTTGTATTTCTGTATAAATATCAGATTCTTACATATATCCTAAAAGTAGACAAAGACAAGTCAAGTAAACAAATGAGTTCAAATGATCATAGTTGGTATTTTATTCATTGAAACAATTCCAATATTAGATCTCTGTAAGTGACAAAGGTATGTGAACCTTTAGGGATAATTTGAAGGTGAAGTTAGAGTCAGACATTTTCAGCCAAAGGGATCACAACGTGTGCGATGATTATTGAACAGGGACTTCACAATGAACAGTCAGATCTTCACAACATGTTTGTAGAAGCAGATCATGGCACAAATATGAGTCTTCTGGGGACGACAGAAAGAATTGTTGATGCTCATCATGATGCGAAAAGATACGCGATCTCTAAGGGATCTCGACCCCAGCAATCAAGTCAGGCAGATTGTGTACAAATTTCAGGATTTCAAGACCACTGATACTAAGCACAGAATCATTCTACCAAAAAAAAATGTTTTAAAGAAGAATAAAGTTAATATGGAATAGAATGGCCAAGTCAAGGTCCTGACCTCCAAAAGAAATATTGTGGGAGCATTTCATGCAAGGAAACCCACACGTAAAAACTAGAAGCTGTTCTGCACGAAGCAAAGAGCTCAAAATTCTTCAGAGGTGAAGTGCAGAATGGATCAACTGTTACATGGAAAATGGAAACATTTGGTTGCTGCATAACAGTTACCCATTATGGACTTCACTTCTGAAGAATAATCATATCCTATGCTGAGAGCAAAGGTTCATATACTTTTCCACTCACAGACACACAATACTGGAATCATTTCCCCCATTTAGAAATGACCAAGTATAATATACTGCTCGCAAAAATTAGGGGATACAAAATGAAATATCTTATAATGAAATTCCTAAATTGGTACACATACTTTCAAGCACCGATGCATAACATATACCTGCTCAAACACAGCCACACTGACACACACTGATGGGAAAATGTTATTTGGTTCCTACAAAAGGCTCGATAGGTACCATCACTGCCTCACAGCAAGAAGGTCCCAGGTTCAATCCCAGGGTGGAGTGGCCTGGGTCTTTATTGGTTGGAGTCTTAATGTCCATGTCTGCATGGGTTTACTCTGGTTACTCCGGTTTCCTCCCACAGTCAAAAGACATGCGTGTTAGGTTAATTGGTGTCTCTAAAGTGGCCCTTAGTGTGTGACAGTGTGAGTGACTGTGTGTCCTATAATGGATTGGCACCCCGTCTAGGGTTGTTCCTGCCCATGCGGGGTGGGCACCAGCTGGCCTGCGACTCTGTGTGGATTAAATGGACGATAACGGATGGATGGATAGGTTCCCACAAAGCCCTAAATACACGAATACGCTTTGAAGGCCTCCTAATGTCAGTACTTTTTGTGCAGACATCAAAAGTTTGTACACGATCTTCCCTAATGAAGATGAATCATGAGCTTCAAATCATTTTCAAGAAAACACCTTCATAAGGCCTAAGCAGGCCTGTACAATTTTCCACCCCATTACTTTCTTCCATCTCCAGCTCTGTCATCACACAGCAAAATGCACTTGGACTTAAAACTAGATTTACCAGCCAAATCATGTTTATTGGAAGATGTCTGAGAAGGAACATAATTCCTAAGGGGTTCATACTCAGCTTTAATCCCAACATAAATACCGAGCATTGCTACAAGTCAGTGCAATCCTCTGCCTCCATATAACAAAAAATAACCACAGTGCAAATATACAACAGCTAACAGCCATGTTCATGGAATCCACACAGCAACAGAACAACTGAAGTTGAAACTGAAATAAGAACATTGCTGAGTGTTAAATATAATAAAATTTAATGTACCTTGTTTTAGCTCTTGTGTTCTAATCAATGATCTGTTATTGGCATTTGCAGTTCAATTTGTTTATTTATTCAAAAACTTAAAAAAAAAAAAATAATAATAATTATATATATATATATATATATATATATACACACACACACATACACACACACACACGCATGAACACATGCACACACACATCCCACTCCTAATAAATTGACTTCAGTTATTAATACTAACAAGCATTCCAGACAACGCTTGTTACATTTAATAGGAATCCCCATAAATTTTCTCCAACCTTCAAGACATAATTACTGGCAGCCCAAGTGAAGGTGGGAAAAAGGAGCTATTAGAAATTCAGTCAATTAGCTTACTCTCACACTGATTAATTAACCTTTTAACAAAACAAATACTCGGCACCCTACAAACTCTGTCTAGAACGTTCAAGCAGTGATCCATGATTTAGTGTTTCACTGGGCTATATACATGGTGTGTGAAGACACAATTCAAATAAGACAAACGTGTGTTGAACTTGACATGTCAGAGACTGGCTATACAAACAGCAACCAATCTGAAATGCCCTATCTACAGTTAGACATTGTTTTGTTTTTAAATCCTCATACACACACGGAGGTGGCTGATAAGAGAGATGATCTTTTTGACAAACATTTCAGGTGGGTTTGGTGTTAAAGATGGATGATTACACTGAACAGAACCTGATGCTCACTGTTGAATATGCTGGAGAGTTTGTGATGTTGTGGGCTGTTGTTGTGTTAGAGTACATTGTATCATGGAAAAAGCATTCATTCTGGACAGGGTTATGGGAGAGCCCATGCCCAACCGACGGCACTGGGCGCAAGGCGAGAGCAACCCTAGAGAGTATGCAAACCCATCGTCGGACAGACTCAACCACACGCTTATACACAAGGGGAACTTCAGAGGACCAATTTACCTATCATGCGTCTTTTGGACTATGGGGGGTTCTATATAGTGATGCACTATAAGGATAGATAATCGTACTTGTATGTGAAACGTTCATATGATAAGATGTATTTATACCTGAAGTTTTGACGTTGCAGCGTGAAGAGGTGCGGAAAAGGAAGCTGTTTGGTTTGGGTGCAGCGCCGGTAGGAGAGCAGGCCTTAGCATCTAAAAAACAAACGAAACACTGTAGAACGCTGATCTTTCTACAAACGCTACAAATTAGTGGGTGAAAGTCTGAGCTGAACAGACGGCTGTGTGGAATAGTGTGCTTTACCTGTACGACTTGTTGAACGCTGCAGAGAAACTGGCTGAACCATGCTACTAATTTGATCCACAGTCTAATAAAAGGGCAATTAGCAGAAATTAGTGGATGTGGTGAAGCTAAAACGAACGGCTAAATGGCATTCGAGACATGGATAGAGAGCAAAGGATGAAAACAAACCGCAGATCTTTGGCGAAGTCCATTAACTGGAGCCATGCCGTCTATTGATTCAACACTAGAGGGAGACAGAGACTGTGTGTTATGAAAACATATTCGCAATGGCTATGGTCAGACAGCAAAACAAATCAGATTTCACTCGAAATGTGACCGATAGACCGAGTGTCTGATCTCCAACTTTCAAGACACCACACCACGCTACCGTTGTATCCATTCAGACTGTAGCCACTGTTAGAGCTCAGCCACGGTTTCTATGGTAATAACACGTTTCATATTTGGATTTAATTGACATAGTTACCCCCCAAAAAAGAGAATATCACACATTCACCACATATCCACTGGTCCAAGGTCGAGTTTGATCACCCCACCAGTTCTGCATTCGTCCATGTCATTGTTTTGCCGAATCTTTAATCGAGAATAACCAAATGTTACTTGAATCCAAATAGAAAACGTCTTGATTTGATGCCGTTCAGAATGAACTCTCATTAGAGCCGAATTGTTTGTCTGAACCCAGCCTAAATGCACTGCTAAATATAGTGGTTTCAGTTGAACCGTCACTTTCACTGCATGTCTAAGCCAAACAACTCCAAACAGGGCTACCAACTATTTTTTATGATCAAACCAAGTTCTTGCAGTGTGCAATAGAATAACAGTTTACCTGACAGGGCTATTTAGACTACTGGCTCAATTGTAATTGTTTTTAAATACGGATTTTGTTCATGTTATCTTTTTGCATGTAGTTACACTAGTACAACCAACCTGCATAAAAAACAAGTATTAGAAAGCATAAGGTTTTTGGGTGACCAACATCGCTATGGAAACGTTTAAATCCTATACTTTTTTGGCAAGATACTTTTATATATCTAAATAAATGGACGGCATTCGTTGTATGTTATGCATGTGTTTATCATGTACATACAACACATTTCCCAGAGGCTTATCTGAATCAAGCTGCTGTCTATGGTTTTATCCCAGGTGTCGTTCTGTGACGTGCTTGCTAAGCCCAAGAGAGCTATTGTTTTCTACCCTCTACCCTGCTCATTCAGAATGAAATACTGAATACAGAATGAACGACTATTGTGGACTCATGTAGCCAAAGAAATTTGGTCTATACTCACTCAGGTAGTCCCTGTTTAACTCTGGTCTGACTTACGGTATTTCGGACTTTACCATGGGAATCCAATAACACACACATACAGTGTGTATACAGATTCGGCAGAAACCATACTCTGAAACTACTCTCCTGTGCTAAATGAGGAAACTCAGCAGTGCGTGACATAAGGAGTCACATGACAGGAGTAATGAGACCTGGGAAATGTAGTGAGGAAAAGCCTAGAGTGCATTTCGCTTTCGGTACATTATTCAATAAATGAAATATCCAAAACTTTATTACAAAATAAACGTTATGCTAATGACGTTGCGATATTTACAATGTGATATTTACAGTATATATATTGAACTTCAGAATGTATCTCCAAAGTAAATCAGGGAATACCTGTATAATACATATTGTAGTATTAGACACTGTAGTATATCGGTATTGAATAAACAGCTTGCATACTGTAAACACAGTACTGTTAAGCCCCATCCTCATCTGCCCTGCACTGGGACATCATAACTCTCCAGTGATTGACACATGACACAGTTAATAAGGAGCACTACTAGCAGCCAAACAGCTCACACAAATGCACTCTCGCCATTTTTGATGCTCTCTGCCAACTCAACTCTTTGAGCGTAGGACATCCTGCTATACGCTGACACAAACTGCAACGTCCAAGAACTTTGTGTTTAATAAAACTTTCTGCACTAGAGGCTGAACTGTTGTATCGGTCATTTAAACAGTAGCTTGCAGCTAATGTATGTGGCAAAATAATACCGTGGTACCGTTCTCGGTTCTCGACCACTTTGGAACTCGTCAAATTCGTTTCGTGGTCGATACAGTATAGACTGCTCTAGCAAAACTTGTTCAAACTCCTCAGTTCATGATCCATTTAACTTACGATGGATTTGTTCAATTGTATCCCCTTCATTAACCGCAGAGCATCTGTACAATACCATTTTCGAATATAATGCCTTACACAGAGTGGATTTTCTGGGGGTCTGGACAGAATGAATTCAACTGACATTATCCTTTATGGCAAAAGGCAGGTTGCAAATTCGCAGACAAATCTGCAACGAGGAAGTATTAGAGCTGTGTGTCTGTTTACTGCCTTGTTACCAGGCAACAGTTAAGAGACCTAATGTGGGTAAACATTTGGAACAAACTTATGATGGATGTTTGGTTCAACTGGTACATGACTCACATAAAACTTGGGCTTCCTCAACCTTGTTCATACTAATATGGCTATTATAGAATGAATTTTGTTTCTCTATCATGACCTTTAATCCACAATTACAAAAAAAAAACATATTTGACAACTGAAACATCATCTTTTTGGTGGCACCTGCTGGTGCACCAGACTGACCTGCTTCTCAATAACTTTATGGCTAAATATTTGCTGAAACAATAGTAATCTGTTATTTCAGCCACATTTAGTGCAAACAGGATCATAATATGAATCATACAGGCATGGAGTCTCCATAGACAAACAGGGACAGGACAATGGATTTCACTTAACTCCCAGAGTGAGTCTATATAATACATTCACAGGTTTGCAAGTCCGGAGAGCTAGAATTTACTGTCCAAACTCAGTGTCCATATCATAATGTAAAGAAATTATCTAAATACATTTGTATTGTATTCTAATTTTATTTTTTCTTATTTTAAGCTCATATTTATGGCAGGAGTAATAGTATTAAAATGTATATTATAACTACACTGCTCACAAAAATGAGGAGACATTTCATTCTGCAACATCCCCTAATTTTCATGAGTAATTTACCTTGACACACGTGTAACACTGGGATGTTTTGGGGTTTTTTTGTCTGAGAAACTGTAATATTAATGTTACCAATTTTTAGCTGACATGGTTTCTATTACAAAAGTGACTAAAAAAAGTTGTTGCCTTTATGTCTCTATAAATCAAAAAAGTAACTGGGTTTACTTTACTTTCAAGTGCAAGGTGGATTCAGCACTAGTTTGTCGTTCAGAATTTTACCGTGTTGGGTTTGTATGCCTTACAGACAGATTTGTAATTTGTCCCAAAGGTCAATGACTGAAAGCATGCCGGCAGCAACACACATTGACAGTCAACCACGGTACACGCAATGCGGGCCTCGTCTCTCTTACCACGACACACTTCCTGTTCCCGCCTGCTTGGCCGTCGCTGCTGACTGACTTCCTGTTTTCAGAGCCATCTTCTGCAAACTGGAAGAAAACAGTGCAAACGTCACTAGTCTTGTGTAGAACGATGATTTGCTCATCCCTGTACGATCTTACACTTCCACGATATCCAGAGATGTCAACTCTTATCTGGGGTCTTAACATTTGAATTCAGGATTTGTAAATGACAAATGTGTTAAAAGATTTCATTTGAGTATTTGGTTTTTGTTAGTTGTCAAATGATGTGTTATGACAAGTAAAAGGACTTGCAATAGTCAACTTTTCAACAGAACTAGATCTGGCTTTAAATTAACTTTTTAGTTTAAGTTTAACTTTTTACTTTTAGCTATCATCAGTTGATGATACATTAAATGAACAAAGGACGTGAATGATTGAGTGTTTAAAGTGTTTGGTTAATACTGACACTCACAATTATCACATTACTGACTTTAATCCTACTGTATTACCTCTACTTGGCTTAAAACATAACTAACCTATTGGTAACTCAACTAGAACACGTATTGTGCTTCAGCTGTGATGTGTTTATTTAAATACAGGGATGTACTGTAACTACTGAACTTTTACATGGCGATTTGTGGAAAATCTAAATTGCAAGAGGCTAATGCATCACCATATATAATCTTATCTTATGGCAAGTCAATGCCAATTTAGAGTAATTAATTAACCTTGTGCGCATGTCTTTGGTCTGTGGGAGGAAACCGGAGTACCCAGAGTAAACCCATGCAGACATGTGGAGGACATGCAAACTCCACACAGGAAGGATTCAGGCTGCTACACCCTGGGATTGAACCCTGGACCTTCTTGCTGTGAGGCAGCGGTGCTACCCACACAGTTTTCAGAACAAAATGGCTTCTACGGTCAAAAGTCAGTAATTAGTGTGACCTCTCTGAAAAAAAAAACAATGTTTCCTTGGTTACTACCCTTCCAAAAAGACCTTTTCTCATCAAGCTTCTTTGGATTGTATAAGATCCAACTTGGCATCCAGAAGAAGCCGTCACATGCTGTTGTTGCTCAAGGGGAGCTCAGACTGAACACTTACGCCTGTAGCCTATAAACACTGATTTCATCAGTCCTTTAATGTGGCATACACATTTCCAGTATTTTCTGGTTATATTCTAATAAACAGACCGAGAAATATTTATATATGGTAATCATTCCATAGGACTATTGCACAGTACTGTATATTGTGACAGAAGGCAAGGTATCAACGAGGGTGATTGGGCGCCTTTTTTTTTTACACCTCTTTTCAGTGCATAAGCAGCTTTGCTTCATTACCGCTAAAGATGCAAGACACTAATGATGTAACACTGAGTCATCAATTAGCCGTGTCTTCCTGCCTAACATTCCCCACTGCACATGGTGCATTTCTTTCCCTTTTAGGATAAAACAGTCTGCGCTTGTTCATCCAACCATGAATCTCCACTTATTGGTAATAAGGATTTGCACTGTACTGTTCCCTGAACATTTGCCGTTTTATTTATATCACTCACCGCTCTTTCTGCTGCTGCTGTGCCCGCTCTCTTTCTTGCCAGAGCTGCAACGTGCCAGGCCTTCTCTTCTCCTCCAGCGTGGGACTGGACGGAGAGTTGGCATCTGCTGAGTCACCGCTAACACTGCTCCTGCAGAGGAAAATGACATCCTTAAAAGAATAACGGGCGTCTTCGCTCCAAAAAATGTTAACAGCAGCATTTCGAGTCTTTTGAGTGAAGTGAAACAAAAGATCGGCTACACTTGTTATTACAAGAGTTATTCATTGTAAATATATTGTCATATCTTCATATTCTGCACGATGGTTAGTTCACAGATGGTCGAGCTGTCGAGTTTTAACGATAACCGATGAATGGCAGTTTGCAGACTGACGTATTTTGAGCAACATTCGACTCTTTCAAAGGATGAGCCACGTCTAGCAATTGCAATATCTTACAAAACATTTTTGTAACTACACTACTCACAAGATTGAGAGGGTATTTCAAAATGAATACAAAACGATAAAAAAGAAGCGGTTGCAGACAAACAAACGTCAGAAAAGCAAATGCACTATATAAAAGGCTAAAAGTGCTGGAGTATCTGAACGTTCCCCGATCTTGAAAGTGCACATCCTGCAATTTCCCAGCCCTCGCAATGAGTCTGCAGGACGATTTGACTAAATGTGAAGCTTGGAGAGCCAGAGGACGACTTGAAGCTAGTCAACGGTGGCGACAGCACTTGGAACATCCCAACGCGTAATAAGCAGACTGTGGAATCGTTTTTTAAGAGACTGGAACAGTACGGAGAAGACTAGGGCAGGGTCGCCCAGCAGGAAAAGATGACCGCTATTTGACCTTATTGGCGAAGGAGCTGTGCAGCAATGCAACAATGTTACGCAAGCGAGGAACGTAGGAGAATCCACATTTCATGCAAGAATGTGACTCCTTCGGTGGTGGTGGAATCATGGTTTGGGCTGGCATCTGCATTGGAGGTTGTAACGAAGCTCCACATTATCAGATATGGATTGTTGCCTGCTGTCAGATACCGAGATGAGGTCCTGCACCCTGTAGTGGTACCCTATGCATCTCGTCAACAACATGCTTTAGGGGGCAGGAATCGAACACATGGACTGGCATTCACGTTCTCCAGACCGGAATCCCATTAAACATGTTTGAGATGTACTGGGAAAACGTCTGGCAACCGTCAACACTTCTTGAGCTGGAAGTTACCCTTGAGCAAGAGTGGCAGAGGATCCCACAAGAACTGCTGGATAATCTGATCCCTGTCCATGCCCCATCACTGTCAGTGCGTTTTGGCACTCTTGGGTGACCATACACCCTACTGAACAGTCTATGTGTGGGCACTCTCGTCCAGTTTAACATGCTTCTGTTCCCATTATAAATACGTAACTTACTACTCAATCAACCTTTAATTGAGTTTGCATCTAATTTGCGTAATCAAACAACTTTTTCTGACTTCTCATTTGCTTTTCTGATGAACGTGTTTAATGAAATGAAATCAATTTTGTGTATTTGATTAGATCTTTTTATGCGGGCAACACTGAAGATATGACACTTTGATATAATGTGAAGTATTCAGTCCACAACTTGTATAACAGTGTATATTTGCTGTGCCCTAAAAATAACTTAACACAGCCATTAATGTCTAAACCGCTGGTAACAAAAGTGAGTACACCCATAAGTGAAAATGGTCAAACTGTGCCCAAAGTGTCAATATTTTGTGTGGCCACCATTATGTTTCAGTACTGCCTGAACTCTTTTGGCTGCGGAGTTCACTAGAGCTTGAATCTTGTGTTTTTGTATTTTGTCTTCAAGCACAGTTTGTTCGCTCATTTTTAACTGCGGTAAATCATTTTTTGTGAGAACCCCATTTGAATTTGTGGTGCGAGCCTATGCTAGCACTCTGCACGCACTCGGTGTGGGTGCACAGTAGTCCGTGCTACGCGGCTGAGCGATAGTTCATGAATTGAGTTTGTGAGCTTTCAAATTGCTAGGCAAGATTAAAACGGTTATCGTAGATGACACATCCCAAATATCTAATTCATATCCGTTTCTGACACCATAAGCTGAATAAGTCATGATCTGAACTAATCGGAAAAATACAGAAAACGACGTAAACTTCTTATTATGTTTTCTATGTGATCATCTGTCACTATATTCATGACAAACACTAAGAAAAGGTCTCCTGCTGAATTAAGTATGTATATTTAAGACTTGTTGAAAACATATGCAAAGTGAGAGAGAGACTGCTACAGTAATATAGCGAGCTACACTCTCGAGCTTGTCGTTCTTGCAAACGACTCATATGGAAACTGTAATCGGAATCAAATCTAAAAGTCATTCAGTAGAACCAGATCACTTCCTGATGTGGCAGTGTAAGAGAAACCCTGTCAGTGCTGGTCTTTACTGAATAACTCGACTCGTGTTTGTACTCATGCAGCTTCGGAAGGAAACTAAAGTAACAATCATTGTTGACTTTTCCCAGCTTCTCAAACACACATTCACAGAATGACCTTGCTAAGTACACGAGGGAGGCTGGGAAAGACAGGGAGAGCTACAATGTCAAAACGGAGAAAAGCTGTGCAACATTTAACAAATGCACGTATGCAAATATTTGGACTATTATACAGGCTAACAATAGACGATGCGTTGGGTTCGATTTCTCAAATCTCTTGAGTGTTTTTTTTTACCTGCTGCCCGCATATTCGGGACTTTGTGTGGGTGTGGCCCTGCTGCTCTCAGTCGTCTTCTGAAAAACACAAACCACGATCAGTTAAAGGCTTGTTAAAGAATGTGATGTGCATGAGGTTTAAAAAGTGTAGCAAGGGGAGAATAATGAGTATTTTACATGCTGTGTGATGAACGATGAACATTTTATGACACATCGCCCAAATCCCTGACGGTGGGTGGGGAGGGGGCTGGGGGAGTATGATGATGTGCAATCTTAATCGCGTAACATACACAGTCCTATCACAACATTATGACCACCCTTTGTTTCTTTGTCAGGATCCCAAAAGGAGCCCTCAGATCAGGTATTATTTGGGTGGTGGATCATTCTCAGCACTGCAGCGACACTGATGTGGAGTTTTTAAATCGCAGAATTGGGCCTGCTGGACTAAAAATATACTGCTCACAAACTTTCGGGGATAATTCAAAATGAATAACGAGATATCCCCTAATTTGGGAGCAGGGTAGCCAAAAAGGTTCAGCCACTAGCATATTGTAGGCATCATCCTATAAGCACTAATGAACGATTAGAGAATTACTAACACAAACTGTGCGACAACAGATAAGCTATTGCAACTGAAAAGTCGACAACGAGTGAGCCGTGTTGAAAAATCTCCAGCAGCGCTGCTGTATTTTAGCCACTCTTACCAGCTCCACGTATATTTGCACACCCCCACCATATCAGTGTCATTGAAGAGCTGAGAATGATTCACCACCAAAACAGTACCTGACCTGTGGTTGCCTGTGGTTGTCCTTCCATCTGCAGATTTAAGAATGTAGCCAAGCTCGTCTGGACGTAAAGTCTCTTTTTTTGATTGACTTGCAACCTGAGGCTGTTGTACACCACTGAATGCAGTACACATTCTGGACTTTCTGGATAATACTGCTTAGAAAAAAAAGACTGCTAGCACTATCGCCTCAGAGGCAGACCTTTTCTGCTCAGGGTTACATTTTTGTAAAAGCAACCATGCCCTCAAACCAGGTGTGGTTATTCCTCATCTTCAGGTTTTCTGTGACAAGCTCTCTGCCTCTGAAATGTCCCTCTCCCATACCTGTCATTTGTTTTACATTACCAAATGATGTCATACCTATCCCATGATCATTCTATATGTTCCGAATATTTTCCACGTATCATATTATGAATGAAACTTTCATTCCCGAACAATTGCATATGTTCTCATTTGTATCGTGCATTTACAAATGCTTTTAAGCGTTATCCTTTAAAGCCATGGAGAACACATTTCAATGGCATTGTAACCATTTCTGAGAGGAACCGTGTGGTGCTGCACCATCGCAGTCAACCTGATAAAGTCACTAAGCAAGCTGGATGTTTTGCCGCATCGTTTAGTTCAATGCTAGGACTTGTCATGTTTGTGTAATGCACCCTTTTGACCTGTGGGGGCGATGTTTTTGGAGGTGTGGAAGGTCTTTGCTTGCAGTTCTCTTCCTCTTCTGTTACACTGCTGTCAATGTAATCCACCTGCTCTACAACTCCGTTCACTACAGAACAAGAAAACATCAGAGTATAGTCAGTTTACTTGAAACCGTGAAGGGTCTTTTTTTGTCGTGACATCCAGTATGGGTAATACCTTGAGGTTTCATCATAATTATCTCACTCTCTTCTTCTTCTTGGAGATGTGTGTGATGCTCCCGGGAAATTTCAGCCAGTCGCAGAGATCGCTCTGAGAAATCATCAGCTGACTGGATGTAGACAATGAAAAATCCAAACAGTTATAACATGCACACACATTTAGGTGGTTGAGTCAAAGTCAAATTGTCTCACAGCAGCTGTACAATATTATATTATCTTAAAAGACCAATCCCAAATTGAATCAAGCCTAGGGAGTCCGTGACAAGAAAAAGGTCCCTGAATAGAGAAGGACCTTGTAAGAATCAAGACTCAAAAATGGACCCATCCTCTTTGCCTGGCCTAGTTGTACTAGACTAGGACTAGTTTCATTTGGAGTTGCATGGTGGACAGCTGAGTTTCCCAATAAAACGGATTCCACTGGTTGTCCCTGTTTATTTTCCTAGTTCATATACACAGTATATCTGCTGCATCTAAATCCAATTGTATTTGTCGGTTTCTTGGCAGAACAAGGGAGAAAACTAGTACATAGTGTAAAGTACCCAGTAGTATGGGTGTGAGGTGTGTATTGTTCATGGTAATAGCATTTATTATTGTTGTAACAACGTGCAAACTGAGGTTATCAAGTATGTCACTAAAACCAGTCAAAAACATTCCTTGAAAAGTTCAATGTAGGGATGCACCGAAATGAAACTCTTTGCCCGAAATAGAACAAAATGAAACATTTTGGCCAAGGTCGAATAACTAACATGATTTTTCCACAGGTCTTCAATTTTTTTCACCACTGCAACTCAAATAAAAATAGCTTCAATGTATTCTGTGTTGCTTTTTAAAAATAGAAAACTATAATATATATATATATATATATATATATATATATATATATATATATATACACACACACACACACACACACACACAGTGTTTACAGTGTGTGCCATGATTAGCCTGAGAACCTTCATATTACACGTTTAAATACGTTAGCACAGCAGCAGTATCGGCAAACCCTCGAAATATGGCCCTGATCAGGATTACTCTGACTTGCATCCCTTGAGTATCTGATAACGGACATTATTTAGACATGCACTTGGTGGAGAACATACAAAAGACAACCGTGAGGGCGTATACACTGCTAACGAATAGTAATAATAGTTCATTTTCGTGATAATTAGTTATCCAACCTACAGTGGACTGGTGTTCTGTCTAGGGATCGCCTACAAATGCATTCCTGTGCTTTCTGGAAACGGGTAATAGCTCACTGTACTGCATACTGTCCAGCCTTGTTAACGTAGGTATCAATTGTGTGAGCGTGACGACGCGTTTTTTTTTTTTAACAGCAGCACGGCTATCTCTTTTTTGAAATAAAAAAAGCGACAAAATAACAAGGACCTGGACAGATATTTTATTTGGACGACGAGGGTAAAAATAATGTTAAAATAATGCAATAAATGAATAAAGCCAATTAACAGGACAAGTAAGGGCTCACGACTCAAAGACTGAAATAAGTTTAGCGCTGAACTTAAAAAAAAAAACTAGAAAAAAAAAATTCACAGGTCGATGAGGTGCAGGGGTAACATACAAAAACAGTTTAAAAAAAGGCTTCACCATCAAATGATGCTTAGCAATAATGTACACAGTTATTAAGTTCATGTATGTATACAAAAAAAAAAAAAAGATCTCCCACATTACGGTGACGTCAGGTCAGGTTCAAGTACGTTCACCCTCCGTTTTAGTACTTAGTTCTCATCCTTGTCTCGTATCCTCTTAGCCATCTTGAAATGAACCGAAATGTCCTTCAAAAACAAAATGCAGTAAACCACATTTCATATTCTACCAATACATATACACTGTATAAATACATACATAAATATATTTTACATACAACAGCCAAAACTTTGAAAGGGGATGGATGAGAACTAGGGAATGGGAGATGGTAGTGTGTGTGTGTGCGCGATGGTCATGTGTGTGTTTAAGCTTGGTGCCACTTGGAATCGTCCCTCTGCTCGGTCGGATCGGGACGGGCGCGCCCCTTGATGTGAGCTGTATCCCGCTCTTCAGTTGCCCCAGTAAGGAGAGCTGCCATAGTTGGATTTGTTGACCTGGGTCTTCTGCTGCATGCTGCTGCTCTGGTTCCTCTGATTCGGCCCACCCTGCACACACCGGTAAACGACACGCTCTGGGTTAAACCCAGGCCCTCTACAGTGCTTGAGCGTCTCTGACCAAAGTGCATAACTCAACACAGGCTGTGTGTTTTAACCATTTTTTGGGGTTCGGTCACTGGGACTCCAGCGCAGGATGCCAGTTCATCACAGCAATGAGGCCTGATCTCTTGCCTCTCCATCCTCCTCAGACACACAGGCAATTTTATCCAGAGCAACTTGCAGAGAAACAACAATACAAACCAAGCAGACCATTGCTCAGGGACCAAACAGTGGCAGACTCGAAGAAGCAGGATTTGAACCCTGGTCCATAGAATCATGGTATCTAACCGCTAGACCACCAGAGTCCTGGAAGGCACCCTCTAATCCCTAAGGAGGTGAGCTACAGTATTAAACCCTGGTCACACTACACTTCCTGAGCAGCATTTTGGGAGTGAAATCACATTCGTTTTAATCCCAATTGCTGGTTTTAGCATACACTAGCATACACGAGGCAAAAACACATGTGACATATTATTGGTAGTCAAAGTCAAAAGATTTGCTCTCAAAGTCTTTTTTACATTTAAATAACTCTTTAGTCATCCGCAGTTAAAATAAATTGAAAGGATACTCACTGATAGCAGGATATGCCTTTGTCATTGTGCCCTCTGGTGTTCAAACATGGAATTGCATTCTTTGACAGTTTGATTAAGAAAGCACAACCCAACCATACCCCTCACAAAAATTAGGAGATATTTCAACACAATTAAGCTCTATTGAAATATATTTTTAAAAATAATTTTTTGTCAGCAGTGTAGATGACGCCTCTACGTTATAGGCCGCTACGTTCAAATTTTTCAAGATCCTGGCCGGTAAAGCAGACATTGATCGAACCCCCTCTAATGCCAGGCAGGAATGTGATGGGAACAAATTCCAGTGTGCCTATACTTCACTCTTGAGATGAACACCAATCCTGCCACGTATGTGACTGTTGCTTAGACACCACCCACGATATTCTTGTCAAGAGTATTCCCTGATAGCAACGGCCTCAATCTGCAGTATAATGTGTCCTACCACACGGCCCAAAGTGTTCAGAGAAAGCTCATGGAACAATAGAGGGTTCAAGGTGTTGACCTGGCCTCCAAATTCCCAGCATGTGTGATCACCGGAGGGCTCACCTCCCACCTAACATAACTCAAAAGACAATATGAGGCGGGTGGTTTTACGGTTTTGGATGATGGGTGCATATCTCTATAAAGGCCATGGTGAACTGACCTGTCCATCCTGGGTGAGATGATGATGCAGCAGCTGAGAGTGGGGCTGCTGGTGAGCGGGCAGGATGTGAAGGAACGGAGCGGGAGCGTAGCCAGGGGCACCACCGGGGTTCAAAGGTCCAGTACCCCCTAGAGCCGAGGGGAGGTTGAAGGGAGGGGGTGTGCCGGCATGGAAACCCTGTTTATCAAAGGACTGCAACCAGACAGCAAGTGTGAGTCGGTGTGAGTTACGCAAAAGTTACGTGTCGAAGATAAAACCTAAAAGCTCACTACCTGAGTTTTGTTGTAAACGGTTCCACTGATGTCAGGCACGCCCGAGTTACTGGACGTCACCGAGACGCCTAGGGAGTTGGTGGTTTGTTTAATGCCCGGTTTTGTGTGCTATCAAACTTTAGAGTGCTTGTTTGCAACTGTACCTTTGCCTGGACCAGATGCAGCAGATTTGGCCTGGGTCTGAGAGCTGTTGCTGTAGCCTTTGCTGTACTCTGCTCCGGCTGGGCCTTGTGTCAGGTCATCGTATCCTGAGGAAAAAAAAAGTATTTATTAGTATGATAAACACCTTCTAAAGTCAAGCCATGGACCACACCCAACCCTGTATCTCAGGAGTCTTTGTCTTCATCTATGTTATTGGGCACTGGACCCTTTCAGTAATGTCCAGCCCCAATCCTCGCACCAGACCCAGACCAAAGCATGGGTTACACAGATCTGGTGCAGTAAAGACAGAGTACCTGTTACCTGAAGGACGTAGCACATGATCTGCACTATGACACCCTCACTAGGGGCTCCCTAGTCCCAATTGTCTCTAGGGGACAGGGGTGGGTTCTGTGGTAGAAGTAACCCTATTAACAAAGAAAGAATTTGAAGTTGGTTTCACATAAAACCTCTTTCAAGACTCACCTGAGCTGAAGGTGTGTTGGCCATAGCCACTGGGCTGCTGGAACGGCGTGGAAGGATTGTTCAGGCCCATGCCGTGCTGCTTGGCAGATGCAGGCGGCACAAACATGGTGGGGCCGTACTGGAAGGCGCTGGGCACGCCAGGCATGCCCGGGTAGTAGGGCAGGCCCGTGTAGCTGTAGCCAGGGGGCAGGGCCGGGTTGAGAAAGGCCTGCTGAGTGCTGTGGTGACCCTGTGGCTGGGGCTGACTCTGGCCTTGGCTCTGGCCCTGCGGGGGCTGCCCTGCCTGGGGAGCGTGAGCGGCTGACAGGGTGGTGGGGGGCGCCGGCGAGGTGGAGTCGCCCCTGCCGAACTTGTTCACTTCACCTTTTCAAGGAGGAAAAAAATCGTGTGGGGTAAAGTAAAGCTTTTTTACAAAATCATTACAGGCATGTCATCGCTTAACGTTCGATCTGGACACTGTCTGAACTGAGTACCGGCAAGCGGCCAAAAGCGCAGTCTCATTTATGGAATAAGACACTGAATGTTGTGTGACAGTGCTGCAAGGATGCAATTTTTTCACGGGCAAACAAAAACAAATAGATAGATGAAGCATTAACATTCGAGGTATCTACGCAAGAACCACTTTTAGGAAAATGGTCCTATCTCTAGCAAAGAACAGGCATTACACGGATAGTGGGCTAAAAGTTTCTGACCAGGTTACCTGAGTAGGGATTGTTGGCTAGGCCTCCATCTCTGCTGGACAGGGTTGCAGTGGGACCTGGGAAAGTGATTCCATAGTAATCCTGCAACAAGTTGAGAAGGTTCACAGCGAGCAAATTCAACAGCAAGCTACACTGCTCACACATTTGCAAATATTGAATGCTGATTATCTTAAACTGAGAGCAAATCAATGTTTTACAGGGTGGGCGATGTAGCAAAAATATCATATTACACTGAAAACGTCTCCGTTCATGTTAGTTTTGAATCCCGTCTGCCACTAGACATCCAACCCAATGCTTCAAAATATTGTATTATATAACTTACATTTTTGGCAACACTATTGTGACCAGTGGGATACTAGGTTTCCAACAAACATGCTGTAGTAATAATAATTACACCTAATGAACACCTTGGGACGCCATTTCAGCATTTGCAATGCAACACAGTTTACGTAGTTCCTGAGCTCCTCTGTTCAGGCAGATCATCGAGACTGTCACGCTCTATACTGGTCTATCGTCCATCTCTAATTATAGAGATCAGCATGTAGGAACTTCTCTACAACTGCCGAATAAAACCTTACGTGGTGACGCTTCCAAAAATGACAGACGTGAGCAGAGCGGTCTAGACTTTAGAACCTAATTTTTTTAATTAGTTATTTTACGGCTTAAAATGAAAAATATAAAACCCAGTGATTTTTCATGTGGAAACTACACAGGAGGAAAAAAAAAATCATTAGTGGGTGTGGACTCACCATTGGTAGTCTGGACTGCAGCATGTGAAGATCCTCGTAGCCGTAGATTTGCTGTAGGCGAAAGATCACGTGACCACAAGCGTTAATGCACAAAACGGGCATGAAAGTACTAAATGTGATAAGAAATTTAAATTCAGTAACGTGCTGCGTCTCGGGCTAGGTCTGCTATACTCCGCCATCCCTGCCCATCCCTGAGACTCCGGCTCTTTCTGGGGAATTCCCAGCCAACTGTGAGATACAATGCCTCTATGATGTCCTAGGACAGCTCTTGGAGAGAGCAGACAATCTTTAGCAAATCCCCCAAATGGATGTGCTTCTCACTTGTACATTTAGCAGACACAATTAATGCAGAACGACTCACAACGAATGCAAGCTACATACAAACACAGCAAACGTGAGTAAAAAGTTAATGGGCTTAAAACTGGCGGCCTGGCAGTGCTGGGAATTCAATCCCTTACCTTCTGGTGCATAGTCCAGCATCTTAACCGCAGCTTCACCACAATCCACATATGCTGTACATTTAGTGGACTCCCTTATCCAGACTATGAACCGATACAACATTACAATGTACAACCCAAGCAGCTTGGCAACAACTTGAACAATCAACATTGTGATCAATGATCCTTTATCTAAACGACAGAGTCAGTTATGTCATTCAACATGTCATTACGAGAGCACACAGACTTACAAGTAGGGCTGGGCGATAGGGTAAAAAATATTAGATCACGATTATTAAAGACATTTTCACGATACATGTGATAAAAGATAAAATGCAGCAGCAGGGCGTTCTTAAAAACTAATAAATATTATCCCATACTTTATCCAGTAATCCAGGACTAATGACACTGTTTATAATG
>JAUZST010093158.1:0-19245 GCA_034779995.1 Parotocinclus haroldoi
AAAAACACTATATATATATATATATATATATATATATATATATAGTTTTAAAATCCCTATATTTCCTATATTAGAATATTTAAAAAATCCCCTAAATTTAGGGGATATTACATTTATTATTATATTATATATTTCAAAATCAAATATCCTATAATTTTGGTGAGCTGTATATATCGTTTCCGATGATAAACAGTGAACTAAACAGGGAAAAAAGTGTCAAACTAATTTATAGTATTATTGACATTAATCTAAGTTTTAAGATCTGTATTAGCAATGTGTGTAAGACTGCAATCTTTCACCTTAGAAATAAATCTAGGGTGTGTTACATGCTCTCACTGACTGATACTGACTCTACTTTCTGACGTAGCACAGAGCTCCATTTCAAATCTTCAGGGTTCATTACAGTCCAAACCTTTGGAACCCTCTTCCTGATGACCTAGGGGCTCTGGACCATATTAACACATTTAAGAGGAGGGTTAAGGCACATCTGTTCAGGCTAGCTTTTTGCTGATGTTTTAACAGTTTAGATTTTACACCATGGGCTATTTTATTGCATCTGCATGTTTCTATTTTATTTTCTTCTTCTGTTTTCTTACTCTTTTATGTATGCTTTTGTTTCAACATTATTTTATTTTTATTCTGTGGCTTATGTGAAACATTGTTTGAAAAAGTGCTATATAAATATAATTATACTACATAGTATAAGTAAAGCCGGTTAATATCATTATTATTACAACAAATGCATTTCATTGTGCATTTTTAAAGGAACTGTATGCATGATAAGCAGTAAATGTATTGATCTTTAGTTAAAGACTGCTGGGCTGTGGGTCTTCATTCTATCCTGGAAACATTGAGGAAGTGAAAGTACACAGTAAACAAGGGCTCCAACCGTCGCAGGTTATCACAGACTTTTGTTCACTCATGCACTTACACTTTAGTGCAAGTTTAGAGAAGCCATTGTTCTAGAGAAGCCAGACACATAGACATGCCTAGCTCAACATAGGTCTCTATAAAACAAAAGTGCTCTAACAAAAAGTGGGAGACCATCCCAAACTGCCCATCAGCAGCATGTAATCCTAAGCCCCAGGAGCTGTAATGCACAACACAGTGCTGTGCCACCATGTAGCATCAGGGCGAAAAGGTAGATTGGTATAGCACCACTGCCTCACAACAACAAGATCCTGGAATTGATCCCAGCTTGGAGCAGTCTGGGTCCTTCCTGTGGGTCAGCTCAAGGGACTCCAATATCAGGCCCCCACAACCCTGAACGGGAAACGAGGGAATTAAACATTTATTTATTTATTCACTTGGACAGGGCCATGGTAAAGCAGGTGTCTAGCCGGAGGCATATGGTGCAAGGTAGGAACAGGACACCAATCCATCATAGGGCAAATACGCTCATACACTCATACACTAGGGGCACTTTAGAGACACCAGTACCTGGAGTAAACCCACACCTACACAGGGAGAACATGCAGACTCCACACAGAAAGAACCCAGACCATTCTACATGGGATCAATCTCTGGGCATTCTTATTATGAGGAGACCGCTATATCGTAATCTACCACTATACAAAAATTGTTGTCAAATTAATCAAATATTTCATTGCATGAATCACTTGTTTGCTGGCAAAAATAACCACAAAAACACAGCCAAAATTACCAGAATGATAAGTTTGTATTCCAAAGCAGGCTATTTGGTTTAATTAGGCACTTTTTATATCCATAGCCATAGTCTTGCTCTGGCCACAATTAGCCATTTATGCTGATGTGATGTAATACATTGTAATTAACAATGAACAGATAGTACAAGTGAGTCCCTGATGTCGTCAAACTCAATTGCTACAGTTAACCATATTGGTTGTTGTCAACATAAGAAATGATGGTGACTTTATTAAAAAATCGAACAGATGGAGAACAAAATAACAGCATTTTTACCGTCAAGAAATGTTCTTTAAAGAAACTGCATAAAAAACACATTTGTTTATGTCTTCTTACGTTTTACTGTAAGTATGGATAAAAACTGTATAATAATAACTCAAAAGATGAATTCAACTCTATTCAATTCAGAACTCAAAAGTTATTCAGAAGAAGAAGATTTATTTATTCCGAAAACTTGGTAACGACAATCAGTAACTAACAAACTGCTTGGCGCTAAAGCGGATCAACTCAGTACTGTATTGTTTCTGACAACATTTACGACAAGAACAATAAAGCTGGACAACTGAATCTTGCAAAAGACAATAAACAAATCAATCATTATGTATGTGATTGCAATATCTGAGCTATAGTACATATATGACATATTTTATTTACTTATTAATTTATTTTGGCATTCATTTGCTACCAAGCAGCACAAGGTAGGAAGCAAACCTGGACAGGGCATCAGTCTGTCACATCCAAACACACTATAGAGAAGACAATAAATCTAGTGTATGTCTTTGGAATAAAGAGGAAATCACAGGAAGTACCTGGGGAGAACTAGCATTCTCTACACAAACAACCCTTGGACTCTCCAATGGACTAGGACTTAAACCCAGGTCTGGAGTTGTGAGACTGCACCCCTGTGGTGCCCAAAATGCACAATTCACTAACAAAAACATGCTTTTTATAGTCCAACAAAGAAGCTATTCTCCCAAAGATAATAATTACCTGAACAAATTCTGAGGGAAAATCACACTCTCAGTTAGTGTACCAAAATAAAAAGAAAAAGCAAGATCTGTTCAATAGATGACTGCTAGCTAAAGGCTGCCTTACCTGTGTGTTCAGAGTAAATCCTTTCCGATTAGGTTTCTCGTAGTACAACAATATACAGAACAGCATAGCAGAATAGAGGCAGAGTCTATTAACTGTTTCAGATAAGGGACAGATTACAGTGCCCACATCCATTTACCAACCTCAACCTTGGCCAAGCTGGCTCTGTTTCAACATCCCGGCTGGCAAAATGGACCTGTCACCACTTACCACCTGGGAATGTGGCACCTACTTAACATGTACAGACCAAATTAAAACACGCTGCTTTCCATCAAACTGCTTATCCCCTCTGAAATACCAGGCATCCATGTGAGAGCATCAGCTCTACCGAGATAACAAATATCTCATGCCTTCTCAGTATTTGAACCCTTCATCTTGCAGATAGTCACCAAAGGACCATTTGGAGGCTAGATATAGCAATTAAGTCAGACAGGGATAAGGAATGGTGCGTTTATAGTGTCACAGTCAACACCAGACTGAGAACAATATTTAGCTATTACAAGAATTAAATCAAGAGATCCCAGGAGGAAAATGTCATATTTGCCACATGCTTGCATTTCTGTCACTCATATTTAAAACACACACACACACACACACACACACACACACACACACACACACAAACATGCACACACACACACACACACACACGCACACACACACACACACACACACACACAAACTGAATAGAAAAGCTTATGAACCGGAAATGATCTTAATTTCCAAGTATAGAAGAAGTACACATATTCTTTACTTAAGTAAAAGTACTAATCTGTCAATAAAAACTGTGACTTTTGTACTCATATAGAAGTATAAAAGTGCATACTAAATAGAAAAAAAAGTTTTTAAAAGTATTTCAAAGAATTGTAGCTTAACTTTTGAAAAATTATGTACTGTATTTTAGTGAGGGTAAGAGGTACAGACACTACATGAATCATCTGTAAAAATCCAACAAGAAATGATAAACTAATACATAAATAATACTCTGGATTGTTAAAAATCATGCTGATAAGTGTCTTATAACTAGATATGAACACATTCAGTAAATGCAGTAAATCATGATATTTAAAGCCAAACAGTGGTTCCTTCAATTCTTTGAAATGCTGACACTGCATTTTCACGGCACTCTACTGCACTAGACCTAATTAAATGTAAAAATGCATATGCCAAATGTTTTAAAATATTATATAATATATATATATATATATATATATATATATATATATATGACATGTTCAGCACAGAAACAGAATTGACTGTCTGATTAATAACCAGTGTAAAGTGTTTACAATGATTTTGTGAAGTAGAGTGCATTATGATTAACTTTAAAATAGTTTTACACACTGCCTGCGAACCTGTGCAAATGCTTGGGTATACTTTATGCTTCCGTTTAAAATAAGTTATCTGTTCTATGATTTCTCATCGATTAATCATATAAATGCCTGTAAAGCCATACCCGCTTTGCAAAAGCTTCTTCAAAAAGTGTGTCATAAATAGAAAAACAGATGGAACCACTGCAATCGGTGTGCATGCACCGCGGCAATAGGGTTCTGATCCTTGCTTCATTAGATGCCTGACAAGGCAATAAAAGAAGAAAGATAGAGATTAAAGCAGTTAATTAAACTGAATAATTAAAACAAAAGTAATAACGGTGTTTTAAAAATGTTTTTTTTTATTGTTTTTTGTGTACGAAGTACAGATTTTAGCTTTGAAAGGTAGTGAGTAAAAGTAAAAATACAATTATTCAAATGAAATTCAATAATTGCTTATAAAATGACCTGATCTTTGTTTAGAAAGACAATTTAAACCATTCTATTATATTGTTATCTGTGTGTTCTGGGTCACACTCCTATTGCACAATCCACCTCCTATTCAGGTGTTAAACCACTAAATTGACATTCTAGTCTAGTCCAAAATTCTTGCTGTGCAGTGATTTTTAATTTTAAACGTTGCAAGCATTGCTTTTTGTCTCACCTGAATGTCCTATCTGTCCCAGAAGCACTGTAATACATCCAGATTAGTTTTTTTTGCAATCTTGAGATGTGCTGAAAAGCTTAGAGAATAGTCTTAAAGTCTTAAAGGATAGTGATTCTCCATATGGTGTAATTCAATGGACCACATTTTTTCCAGTAAAAATTCTTATAGAAAACACATGAGGGCTTTTGCTGTTATCCCTAGGATCTTTACTCCTGATTTGGGTTTACAAAGCATGTTTTTGGTGTGATCTCCCACAGAATAAAGAAATGTAGTATCTTTTTCTAGCTTTACACGTCTCTCTATTTTTTTTTTTCAAGAGCCACATATTTTCTTTTTAACTGAAACATGGTTCACATGTTTAAAAGGTCCATCTTAACCATCTGCAAAAAATAAGTGGAAAAACACTTCTACAACTCACACCACAAAATTGAGTGGAAAAGCACTGGGCTGCTGTTGAGCCACCCTTGTTTGTTTCTCACCTTTGGCTAGGTGAGTTTTGAGTTGAGTGTTAGGTCTGTGCCGTGAAGCATCCGCTCACTGTCTCCACATGCTGCAAGATAAACACTTCCTTAAAGTTACCTCACCTAGGTCTGTTTCATGGCTATTTTTGGCAAGAGGCAAGTTTGACACCTTAACGAGGGTACAAAAACTAGATAAAGTGACATATCTGATGCTGACCATGTGTTTTACTGTGCAACCCTCTAAAATCTGCAATCACATTTACAATGTACATAAGCATGTACTGTTTCTATTTATTTGTGCAAATCTGAGAAATAATCAGTAAATGAAGATTGTTTCTGTGACGGAAAGTGCATAAAATCTAGTCTGCAGTGAATAACAAACAGGGGCTGTACATCATCCAAGTCCAAGTTCTGATTTAGCATAATAGCCTGTCAATCGCATGTCGTATGCTAGCCAACTCAAACCTGAAAATGAGATTAACACATCAGCAGAGCCATAACAATTAGCAGTGAGGCACCAGCAGAGTGAGCAAGGTCAAGATACACCACCAAGATTTACATTTACATTTATGTCATTTAGCAGATGCCCTTATCCAGAGAGACTTACAATTCAAGTAATTGTGGGTTAAGGGCCTTGCTCAGGGACCCAACTGTGGCAGCAATGGATTTTGAATCCTGTACCTTAACCACTAGGCCTTTTCAAGAATGGTGAGAACGGAGATTGGTGGATTTTTCGGGGTAAAGTGCAAGGAGGAAAATACGGCCTGCCATCACAGGTGGCCAGTGATGAGTTTGGCGAGATAACGGGGGCATGGTTAGACTATATTTGGATTATCACTCTCTCACTAACACACAAACACATTTATGGAATTATAACTGTCTTTTGTGTGAGAATATTTGAGAATATTTGAGTATTTCCTGTTCCAATTATGACGTGAACAGATTTAAATAAGAGAGCAAGAAATGGAGAAGCGTGAAGAAAACGTGAGCATCTGTAAGGAATGTCTGTGTTGCCAAACACTGTATATGAAACTGTAGCACATCCTAAACTAGGGATGCACCGATACCAGTAGCTGTATCAGCTATCGGGTTAGATATTGTGCTCATGTACTCACTCACACTTATACTATTACTCCGATACATGGCACCCTATATAAAGTTATAGCATTGTATGTTTGAGCAGGTAAGTGAAGAAGCAATGTCTGCAGTTTGGAAATATTTTAGCATATGTTCAGCACAGCTGAATGTTAAACGGTGCAAGCACATGATGAGTTTCTAATTTTGTTAGTCAGAAAGTGAGGAACATGAAAATAAAATGTTTTAGAAGTCATTGCAAGAACTTTAATATTATTATGCATGCATTAACACAAAAAGTGCTATTTAAGCATTATTATTCTGAACATCTTTCTCTTTTGGGATTTCTCTCCCACTGTCGTTGTCTTTGAAAAAAGGGCTATACTAGAATATCCCACCCAGGAGTCTGGTAAGATGACATCATTGCCAAAAGCGCAGCATTAGTATACAATAGAGCTGAACAAGGGATCCACTGTGACAGAGAGAAAGTGAGAGAAGCTAGTTATGTAAGAGTTTGACTTTTGTCCTGTGAACAAATGGCAACGGGGGGCAGAGATAGAGCAGGGCTGTCCAGGATCACAGCACTTAGCTCCAAACATGGCTGGAAAAGACAGCGAAAGAACAGCAGCCGGTCCTCTTTAATTGAGAAGACCCCCTTAGTACGATAAACATCTTCAGCAGACACTCTGGCATGATGCCTGGGCTGACAGCATTCTCTCCTCTCAAGCACTTCTGTGCTCCAAGCTGCACATTTAAACAACTGTGGCGTAAAAGGAAATGTATGCAACTAGTGTTTTAATCAGACAGGCTGGATCTCTGGATGTCTTATTTTAGTATGCTGTAGTCACACTTAACACAACGAATGACACTGCACAAATTTATAGGTTTGATACAAAACAAGCTGAGCTTCACTGGCTAATCTGTTAACAGTTTAAATCTCAACAGACAACTGTGTGTTACTGCTCTATCAATGACTTTCTATGATTTAACCAGCCTGTCATGTGTCAGCATTGGCTACCACACCAAGGGCTTTCAGTGACTGAACAAAGGCTACAGCTGAGCAGAGAAGTGAAACAAGCCAGCCAGCAATAATAACCCCTCAGAAACTACCAGGAGCATAATTAGAGCATTGACTTGTTTTCTACCCAACTTTTTGTACAGGAACTAAAATACTGACAGAAGTGAAACCCGTAATCATTCCATACCTGAATCATGGAGTTCACTGTTTCAGGATGATCTTGAGATTGAAAAGCAGTACAGCGATGAGTCAGTAGTTCCTGGATTGGCTTTGGTCAGCTCAGGGAGACATGGCAGATGACAAGTGTTGTCAAAGGGATGAGATGCTGGTCATGGACAACTTTCTCACAATTCTGGCCTTATAAACAGACTTTATCTGTATTGTGGTCGTCCCACAATGCCGAACCAGTGAAATAATAATGGCACTGGTTATCCAGTACAGCTCTGATATTCAGTTTATGAAAGAACAGCATAAACAGCTTTACAGTTTGTACTAACATGAGTAAAATATGCTTGAGTAAAATAGATGAATTATCTGATGGACATTCTATACCAGCTGAATTTCAGAATATTCTATATACTATTTAATTTATATTTTTTATATATTTTTTATATTTATATTTATATATATATACTATTCTAATAACTACAATACACATTTCAAACAAATAACAACTGTTATATTAAATAATAAGTAATAACTGTTTCATTTTATAAATCATTATGTTTTGTTGCAGCCTACCTAAATTTTCAATCCAATTTGTACTGCTTACATTAAGTGGAGTGCTGTGGCCTCAGTTTCCAAGACTCTGATTCAATTCCATTTCCAGCCGCTGCCTGTAAAGGTTGTACTTTCTCCCATGTCTGTGTTGATTTCTTTTGGTTCGATCCCACAAAACAAAGACAGCATAACAGTGTCCCTGTGTGATTGTGTGTAAGATTGTGCTCTGTGACTGACTGCTGCCCTGTCCAGGAGCGGTTTCCATCACTTTAAGGAGTGCTAAGATTTGGAATAAAAGATTATTAAAACTGTAATGTCCAGCACTCATCTGATATATCACTTATAGCCATGTCTTTCACGTTACCCTAAAGTCCATGTTGTGTTCCTATGGTGTTCCTGGCTGTTCCCTGAAGTTTGGACACTTTGGACATTCGTTCCCTCCTGTGTTGGTACTTGCATTATCTGTTTGGTTGACCTTTCTCTAATGCCTTTTAACTTGTGTACACAAATGTTATTGCAAGAGGATGCCTAGCAATTTCCTTTTGCTCAAATATAACTTGTAGATGCTGCCCCTGCCGTGGAATTAACCACAGACTCCTTCCTTTACCTCAAAGTATGAACAACTGTCAACCATAGTAGCTTAGTTATCTTGAACTGTTATTTCATACATTTATGGCATTTAGCAAACGCCCCTATCCAGAGCGACTTACAACTCATACAGTCGTACAATTCAAGCAATGGTGGGTGAAGGGCCTTGCTTAAGTACACAACTATGGTAGCTTAGCAGAGGCGAGATTTGAAACCTGGACCGTCAGGGTGCCGGAACCAGGGTGTTGGATATTACAGGATGTTTTAGAGAGCTCAATAGTTGTAGGTTTTCAAAAATGCTCATGTACAAATATTCCTTTGTCAGTCAGAGATAACTAAGGGCAACCATAGAGAAGTGTGTAAAGAATGTGTTTCAAAATTATATTACATTTTTCAGTTGACCACTATTTAGGAAATGGCAAAAGTTTTCATAACTATTAAGGCTTTACTTTAGATTATTTTAAAATTCACTTTGCAAATGAGGAAGATCCACTCAAATCTGCATTTGAATAATGTTTGGAATGCATAGGTATAACTCTAGGTATAACGTGATATACCTTAGATCTAATAGTAATATTCAGCACCACTAAAGATGTTGTTAAAATACTCCAGAATCAAAGCTCATAGCAACACCAAGCTATTCAGCGACCAATTAGATGTTTCGTGTACATCTGTTAAACATCTGTTTAATAAGCTGTAAACCACATCTAGAAAAGATCACCCTAATTACAAACACTGAACACTTTTCCCTGATTAACTCTTGTCACATGCTTGATGTTTTTACAATTCTACAACTTACACCAGCTCTAAGCTGTCCCATCTCAACTTTACTTGGAATGTGATTCAGGTCTAAAACAGTGACTGTCACAGTGTATTCAGTCACTTAGCAGTTATTAAATTCCATTTAATTCAGGATTAATGCTCCTTCATAGTACCAAAACAGCATTAATGAGGGTACAAAATCTCTAGTAACACAGTAAGCACATTAACACTATACATTTATGCATCTTGTTCTCTTTAATATGTGTATGTGTATAATGTATCTTGTAATTTATCAGTTATATTATCATATACAATTATTAAATAGTACTCTAAAAGGAACTACACTGACCATACTGTCTGTGTATTTGTCTGTGTATTTGAGGGCCATGACTGCTACACTCTGGTGACAACTGTTTACATGAATGTATAGCCTCTGTGCTAGAACTGAATGACGTTGTTATCCAAAGTGTGAAAAGTGACTAGTTCTTTACTTATCTTCCAAACATGTCTCTACTATCGCAGGTGTCTTCTTAATGAGATTGGTTTTAAGTGGGCTGATCTGTGGTCGAAAAAGGGTAAAATAGCTCTATCAGCAAGTCCAACCAGGTCTATCAAAAGCCATCCTAATGCAATAATTCAATCTTACTGATAAGACCTTTAACCATAAATTACCATTGCCGTGCTCTCTTTGGAGCATGAACTAGAGCACGGAATGCAGACTGTGACAACTGTTTCAGAGCTGTTAGTTATGTGACTGGAGCCTGATAATTTGGTCTGGGGAAACAGACTCGTTCTCAACACCTAAAAACAGCTCACTGATAATCCAGCCATTTTAAGTGCTTCCATAATGGCGGCCTACATAACACAGTGATGGATTCATTTAAAACACATACTTACTGATCACGTTTTGTGGTTCTTCTCTCAGAGCAAAGAAAAAAAAAAACACTGTTTGTAGGTGAAAACACTGGAGAGGGGAAAACTTTTTTAACTTAATTCAGTAATTGCTAAAATTCTTTGTAAGTGTCACTGAAAACAACTGGCTTAAATCATGTAAATATTAAATGTTTGTTTCACAAATCCTGCAAGCTTTGCCATCACTAAACATTACAGCAGTAATCCCCATCATATTGCCCCCTGCCCCACAATCTCTGCTGCACTGCATGCAAAACCTCTTGGCTCACAGGAAACGCTGTGTTTGGCTTTTTATTTGTAAGTTTGGACCCTAACTGGTTAGGTGTGTCTATATGTAAATCCTGAGTCACCAAGATGGTGGATTAATGTACAATTATACTACCTGCTCACCCTACTTATCACACGATATCCTGACAGAACATATAAGATGTTGCAAATGAACACAGAACATAAATAATATCAAAGGGTTAGAGACAGAGTTTATTCACATGTATTGGTCTGCATTTATGGACCTTTGGAGCCAATCAACTTTCTTTCAATATCTTTACGCAGCTGCATAAAAAGCTACCATTCCAGCAAAAAGTAAAAAGGAAATGATCAACTGTCCACACAATCCAAATAAAAGGTCCGTCCATTGCCTTGTTTACCCACAAACACACACACACACACACACACACACACACAATTGCTTCGCTTTCCTTTTAGGTAACCCCATTAATCTAATGGAAATATTTAACAATTTTCTTTTTCAAGAGCAGTTAGTTTCTGTACGAAACAGTTTTCCCTGTGAGGAAAATGTCCCCATGAGGTATAATGCCAGATAAGAATTTGGTATATTTGAAGATATTTTCCCCACAATGATACATAAATGTGACCTACACACACACACACACACACACACTTGGTAAAAATATGCTTTGTAAACTTTCTCTTAACTTAGCATTCATAAATGTATTCATTCATCAATGCTTCTTAAAAACTTAGAAAAGTGTTTTTTTAATAAATCTGTGTGTAGAACCCACAAAGTAAAATGCCAGATCTTCCTACAGATCTTGTAGAATTATATAAAAACTCCTACCCACCCTCACACCACACACACACACACACACACACACGCACACACACACACACACACACACACGCACACACACACACACACACACACACACACACACAGTTTGAATGCCACTCTTGCAAACACTGCAGCCAATAGGGGTTAAGGAAGGGTTGCTAGGCAATGCAGGGTAACACTGGAACAATGCAGAGAGAGAGAGTTGTCAGTGGGTGACACATCTGACAGATAAATCAGTCCTCAATCAGTTCTCTACTAATATGCATGATATAAAGTATTGCATGATCAAACTGCTTTTTTCCTGTACACTCTAAATTGGCAGGACAACAATTTAATAAGAATCATCTGCATTTACAAAATCATGCATACACACTAGCAATTAAATTGTTAGAATCCATTAGGACTAATTAAAACGGCTGATGTACAATTTATTATTCATATATGTTTGCAAAGCCGTGTTTTTAGGAGCGTAACTCTGCTGTCCTAATGACAATAGATCAAGACAAATATTTACTCTCTGTGTATAGTTGAAAATCAACATACTGAGTTGCCATAGAAATTATTGCACCTTCTCTTTGAAAATGCAAATAAAATCTATTGGTGATTTGTAAAAACAAAGCCATACAATGCATCCGATCGATACATTTCATACCAAGCTGTCCGTAATGTGGAGGCACCCCTGATCTGCAGAGTGGGACAAATCTAGCCTCCCATCCCTGGTTCCCCTTGCATGGCAAAAACCACATTCAAAATTAATCTTAGGAAACTTTTCTTTTACATTCTAACTACATTTTTAGGCCAGCTGTTGTGTCTAAAGTTTCCCAGTACGAGTTTGAGTGTGTCCTGAGACAGACTGCAACCCTGAGTTGGTTTATAATTCCCAGTAATAAGTCCCCAGCTGCCTGATACCCTAAATTGGATTAAGTGAGTACGAAAATGAAGAATTCACACTGGGAAAAAATATTTACACTGGGCCTACTGAACTAAGCTCACCAGGTGAAAAATTTGTCAACTTGCACGTTGTAGTAACTTCAGGTTCCTGCAGATTTCACGTGGGTGGTTGGGCTATAAATACCTTTGGGGTATTACGTTTGGGGATTCACAGATTGAAAAAGGTTGTACAGTGCAGTGAATGTCTATGGATATGCAAGATCAGGGATGCAAAGGAGATTGGCAAAAATGAGTGATTTGTTCATGCCAAAAGCCACAGTGTGATTGACATTGCTGAATTTTCAGATGTATCAAAGCGTCATATCTATCTACCAGCAGTGGCAAAAATCCCAGTCTACAGAAAAGTTCTCATCAGAATCGTGGTCAAAAGACAAAAATGAACAGAGAGGGGCTACCAGTATGATTCATGGATTGTGAAAAAAACAGCATTGCTTCCAAGCAAAAATTGCTTCAAGAAGTCAACATAGGGCTCCTCCTATGAAGGAGAAAGAAGAAGAAAACACTGTCACTTCCAGTCTCAAGAACAGGCAACTGAGGCTCAGTTTCACCAACACTGAACAATAGAAAGTTGGACAAAATATTGCCTGGACTAAATTGCACCAATTGAGCACCAATTGAGCAACTGATCAATACTCGGCCTAACTTTGTTGCTCAAGTCCATCCATTCATGACCACAGTATACCCCTGTCACAATGCTCAAATTATCTTAAACTGGTTTCATAATCATGGCATTGAGTACACTGTACTGAAATGACCTCCACAGTCACCAGATCTCAATCCAGTATCCAGTAATCAGCTTTAGGACGTGGTGGAACAGGAGTTTCACATCTTGGATGCACAGCTGACAAATCTACAGCAACTTAAATCTATGCCATGAAGAAATAAAGTGGATTTAAAGGTAAAATGGGGCAGTAGGGCATACCTAATAATGTATGTATAGATGGATAGATAGTACAGACAGATAGATAGTAAGATACATAAATAGGTTAACACTTATTGTGGTAATACCAGCTATGGTGATGAAAAGGTTAAATAAAGAGATTCAGTGTAACTAGTTCAGGATTTCATTAGTCTGTGGTGGTCACAATGGTGTCCGTTGTGAGCAATTATCGCCTGGCAGATCTTAAGAGTTACAAGCGTTTAAAGCTTGTATACATTCTTGGGACAGCAAGTGTATATACAGTAATTAATATGTACAAACATTTGTGCCATGACATTTTTGACTGTGAGCTCATATACTAGACACAAGTAACACGATTCTCCACAATAAAAAATTCATCAACCAACACAAATTATTTATTAACAGACTAGGGAACTGCATTCAGATAGGTCAGCACTGGAATTTCACCCAAATGGATTCACCTCTACTTCCAAGAACCCAAAGTTCATAAACACATGCCCAGGAAGCCTTAGTGGTAACAAGTCAATAGAATGAAAGGCACAAATCAATGCCAGATAAAACCAATATAAACTCAGATGCCTTGCATTCGGCTTAAAGGTCTATTTTAATAAACACCATACCAGACACGGTAGTCTAAAAGCCAAAATATATAAAGTATATAACAGTTATAAAGTTAAAAATATATTGTTAGGTACAGACCAAAATACACTTTCAAAAAACACATTTCATTTCAAGATGAAACTTCTCTGTCAATTGTCTCATTTAGGCATGTCAAAAAGGTCATGAAAGCCTTATTTCACTTTCACACGCTCGTGTTGATAAAAGATCAAGAGCTCGATAAAGCAGGTCTTTAGAACCTGGGTTAATAAACTCCAAGTTCAAAAAGCCAAACGAAATCCATCGTTAACACTAAAACAGAAAAGAACAAGGTTACAATGGGCTAAAGTAAAGCAGTCATGGACTATGGATGACTGGATCAAATTAATCTTCATTGATGAATATGCATTGGGCAAAGTGATGATGCTGGAACGATGGTTTGGTGCCGGTCCAATAAAATGTATAAAGTTGACTGCATGAAGAAAACATGCAAATTTCAACAGTCTTTGTTGATATGGGGCTGCATGTCAGGTAAAGGCACGGGGGAGATGACAGTTATTACATCTTCAATAAATACCAAAGTCTACATTGAAATGTTGGACGCTTTTTTAATTCCATCAGCTGAAAGGATGTTTGGTGATGATGATTTCATTGTTCAAGCTGATAATGCATCTTGCCATAGGGCAAAGGATGTGAAAACTTTCCATCAAAAAAAGACATATAATGTCAATGGAATAATGTGCAAATAGTTCAGGTCTCAATCCAGTTGAAAATCTCTGGTAGAAATTGAAGAAAATAGTCAATGACAAGGCCTCAACTTGCAAAGCTGATCTGGCAACAGCAATAACAGACAGTAGGAGACAGAGTGATGAAGAATACTGTTTGTAATTAGTTAAGTTGTGCAACAAAGTACTAATGGTCCAGTGTTTTTTTCATGATTCCATAATATTTTCTTCAGAATTTAGTGATTCCGTATTTTTTTCCTCTACTTGTTTTAAAAACACAATTGTTCCTGACTATAGCAATTATATTTATTTCTTTTTTTATTGTGTTCATAATGCCAAATGGTTTTAATTTTGACTATATGATTAATATGGTTTCTATAAAATTAAACAATAGAAAGAGTGGAGATTCCATCATTTTTGCCAGGGCTTGTATGTGCTGGATCTGCACCTCGCAGCATGTGTAGATCGAGGGGTAGTTGCAGATTAGTTTCTATTTTAGAATTACTTTCTATTTGTGGCAGAATGCTGGCACACCATGGAGGAAGTGGGCGGCATAACAACAACAAGAACTGCGTATATGTAAAGCACAGCTTTGTGCACAGCTTTAGGTACACTTCACGATTTCTGCACATTTTGTGTTACCTGCTCTTTTTGAAGCATCAACAAGAAATGTGTTTGCATGAAAGAGCATGTGTGTTCGCGAGAGTGGTTGCAAGGAAGGGTGGAGCGAGTCAGTGGGTTGTATGCACTTTTGAGAGCTGGAGAAAAATAGAAATGTGCCGGTTAGTTATGATATATCATAATAAGTGTGTGGGAAGCAAAGATGTATCTTGACTATTTGTATAATACCACACAACATATTGTTAAGTACGATATATAAAATGGTGTTATATGGTGTTCAGACATCATTCAGATTCATTGTGGATGTTAAATGACGCGTGTAATTGATCTGGGTACAGTCATTTGAAACCCTTTTTGTCTTTTTAAATATTGCAATTCTTTATTTACTCAGGACGTACAAAAGTCTAAACTTACCACAAGGACCTGGGTTTGAGTCTTGCCGCAAGGTCAAAAATTGCATATAGGCTCATTATCTATGCTGGATAAAGAGGAGGATATTCAGCGGGTGTGGCCCCTGGCATCCTGTATAGGGCACACTTGTGTCTTGCCCTGATTTCCCTGTGAAACTCACCATAAAAAGTGGGATTAAAACCTGAAGCATTTTTAAATACTTGTATTTTCTGAATACTCGTAGGCCTAAGTACCAGTTCATTTAGTTGATGTGCAAACGCACCTCTCAAGTAATCTGACCGCCGAAATATTTTCCACCACAGAAGGTATGCAATGATGGATTTTCAGCTGTGACCATACAAGGTGGAGTGGATAACATGTTGCTCAGTTACCTCCCCTAATATGCAAGAGCATAACCTTCAAAGGAAATCATGCTGAAGGGGGGGTCAATTGGAGAGCAGGTGATATATTTTCACATCTGACCTAACTTTCCTTTTTTTTCTTTTGCTTCATGCTCTGTCTTATAAGCTGCTGTGGCTGCTGATCTGCAGATTTTCCTGAAAGGAACAGTCCTAAACTTAATTACTACTTAATACTGAGTCTGATCTTTATTCACACTTAGTCATTTAACTGCCAGCTTACATTTGATACAGACATTATTGATTTTAAAACGGAATCTGCATATTGATTCCTGTTCCTATGAAATCCAAGATTCAGTTCCAAACTGGTTTAAAAAATGTTTAGATATGAATATATAAGAATATATTTTTATATTTCAACTGTGTGATTCGCGTACTGAATATGTTGCAAGGTGCTGGACAAAGCTTAACTTGGGTTTACTGTATTAAAACAATAACCTAAAATGGCTCAAATAAACCATAGAGAACCTGTGGTCCAAAGGGAAAAATGATTACTTCAGATTTAATCCCTTTTGTCATTTTAGCAGTAGATATTACTCATGACTAGTAGTGATTCAGAGAAGTTTATTGTTCCTAAGCCATTGTTTTGGTATGTGAAACCAAATTAAGCTTTGTTCACATTAAGCGTTTAAGGCTACGTTTACATTACCAGGCTGAAATGACTTAATTCCGATTTTTTTTACTTCATTTTGGCTTAGACCTTATTTTTTCAGGGCTGTGTGGACGTGTCAAATCTCATCTTTTCAAATCTGATTTGAGTCACTTTCATATGTGGTCCTAGATCGGATTCGATCCTTGGACATGCGTCTTTCTGTCCTTATTCATGCGCTGGGTGTGGCAAAACAGCAATAGCAAAACCAGGTCGCGATTTGCTTGATAACTGGGGAATTGATCATTTTAAGTAAAGCTGGAAGGAACCAACCGAAATAGATTTGTATTTAAAACAATTGCCAAATGAATCTCAAAAAGGCCAAAGACTCTAATCAACATAGTGGTCAGCTGGTCTTTTTTCACCTTCTTCACCCATGTATGTTCATATATCGCATCCATTACATCTTTATACACTGAGTAGTCTGGGACGTGATCAATGTGCGCATGCGAGATGTTTCAGGGACAGATTCGTTCACATTACAGACAGATGCAGGTCACTTAGATTCTGCCATTAAAGCAGCATCTGAGCCAAGAGACCAATCAGCTAAGAATGATACACTAAGCTGAAGCGCAATATCATGTTTAGGTGTTTTACCATGTTGGAGGTCGATTCTTCTTTACCTTTCCACACAAAGTGGAGCCAAACTTCCAAGCATCGTTTGCTAAAGCTCTAGCAGAGTACATCAAAACAAAACTATGTGATTACATGACACACCGTTCCAGGCAGACAGGTACTTCCTCACAGCATTTTTTTTACTAATTACAACCATGTATTTGAAGCATCAAAATACTGATTTTATAACGAGAACCCGAGTTTCAATACCCAGCCCTAGATTTGAACTTCTTCTGATCCAGTACCTTATCCACTAGACCACCACAACCCCACAATACAAATTATTCAAATGTAAACCTTAGGTGTAACACAATTTAATAACAACTAATGTACCTTAATGCAAAAATGCACATTAATTAAATCCTCAAAATGAATGTATTGTCAGCTGTCTGATATGGTCATTTGAGGGTATGTGATTATGCTTATACAGTAATATATAGCCTATATAGTAATCAGTTTCCACCAAATTACCAACTTTTCTTTGTGATGCTCGCAGGGGCGCTAGTGCTTCTCATCAAAGTACATAGGACCCAGGCGTAAGTGTGGCTTGGATGGGATGCCAGTCCACTGCAGAGCATGCAGAGGTCAAGGTTCTGATGGATTATCCCACGACTGGCCTTCACGCCCTCAGACACGGCCAATCGTGTCCGCATGTGATGCCTGTCCCAGGCAGAAACACCTCAGAGACCGAGAATTCTAATTCCTGGGGTGGCGGGTTAGTGTATACACACGCAGCTCCCGAGCATTCAAGGGTGTCTAAAGCATTTAGGAAAGTGTAAATAATTAGAATGGCTAACACATTGTTTACTTTTGTTCTTTGTTCTATACAACTACATGGGAACACCAAAACTTTTTTGTAAACTTTTCACTTATGCCCGTCCCATCCAGTACTGATAATGTGTAGCAGTTGGATATGTGTCCTGATAGAAATACTCTGTCAGCTAGAGTTTTCAAAGTAATAGGGAAAAGTATTACTAACTGTAATTACAAATGTACTGCTGAGTGGTTAGACATTAGTACTGATACTGGAGTATTTGTTGAGTCATAGAAAATTGTGAGTTTATTATTGCTATCGGATGATTAAAATACACTCACCAGCCACATCATTATGTAAGCCTTGCTAGTACCGGGTTCAACCACGTTTTTACTTCAGAACTGCCTTAATTCATTGTGGAATAGATTCAACAAGGTGCTGGAAACATTCCTCTGAGGGTTTGGTGCAAACTGACATGATAGCGTCACACAGTTGCCACAGATTTATCAGCTGCACAGTCATAATGTTCCTGTTCCATCAAAACACAAAAGTGCTCTGTTGGATTGAGTCAATGTCTCAATGTCACGTTCAAGGAACCAGTTAGAGATGATTTGTGCTTTGTGACATGCCACAGAGAAAATGTCTGACCATTCTCTTCTGTCCACTGGCATCACTGGATATTTTATTTTCGTCAGACCATTCTCTGTAAACCCTAGAAGGCTGTGAGTGAAACTCTCAGTAGATCAACAGTTTCTGAAATACTCACACCAATCTATCTGGCACAAACAACAGTCACAGTCACGTTCAAAGTCAATAAAATCACCTTTCTCACCTTTCCCAGTTCTGATGCTCAGTTTGATGCTAAGTAAATCACAAAAAAAAGCCATCAAAACTACTCTAAAGCTCAGTTTAAACTTCAGCACAGAATTGATCATGTCTACATACCTATATACATTGAGTTGCTACCATGTGGTGTGGCTGATTAATTGTTTGCATTAAGCAGGACTGTACTTTACATTAATTATTAAAAGACCACACTGGTGTTAAACAAGGGAAGCTCTGTCATGTTCATTCGTACTTAAACTCTTACTGTTAGTGCAGCTCAGTCATACTGCGCACATGCTGACCTTTTGTTAATTCCTAGGATCATTTTATAACTTCGCTTACTATAGGGGCTGCGCAACTAATAATATTTTCTTAATTACCTAGATACCAATGCAGGTACTCACTTGTAACTCTCTCAGTATTTTAACAATATATAATCATATATACTGATTAAGTAAAT
>JAUZST010093169.1:0-19244 GCA_034779995.1 Parotocinclus haroldoi
CACACACACACACACACACACACACACACACACACACACACACACACACACACACACAGGGACAGGTCAGGCTTTCTTAACTCTTTTTTTATGGTTATACTGTCACAGGATATTAGACGATGGGCCCATTGTTAAAAATGGCTCCTTGTCACGTTCGTCCACTGAGAAAGATTGGATAAAACATGTATTTGCTAGGGTGGCACATATTTTATTCATTCATTTCATTTTTTATTTGTCTGTCTATAGTTACATTGGCAAGTACATGATATAATGAAATGAACAGTGAGCAGTATTATTCTAAAACAAATTCTATAAATGAATGGCTTAGTCAGCACAGCCCAATAGTCACATTTTCTCCTTCAGACTTTGCAATCTTTCCTAAAGGTACTGCTGTTATGCAAATATATATCTAACTGCTGCTGGTGTAACACAGTGTGGTGATCAAGAATTTACTTCTTAAGTAAGTTACTTCTTTACTTATCAAGCACTACAGTTACATTCATACATGCCACTTGAAACTTTACTGTGCAAAAAATAATCCTCATGTTGTAGAAGAACCATGTGTAGAAGTGCGGTCGAGGTTTATAGTCTCAAAGGCATCTGGGTTAGATCATCACACACCACACACTCGAAACATGCAGTCAGAAACATTGTATTCCAGATCTATTCTGGAAAAAATGGATTCTGTGTGTTTCAGACCAAAGAGAAAAATTGAACCAATCAGACTGTTATCAGCAATAAGTCCAAAAGCTGGGGTCTGTCATGGTATGGGACTGTGTCAGTGGTTATTTACTCTTCTGTGATGGCAGCATTAATGCATTTACATTGAGATCTTAGAGTGTTACGAGATGTGGTGGATTTGATTTGGACCCAGGTATGCGGGATAAGCATATCCCACGACATATAATAAGAATGGGGAAATAATGTAAAACAACTGAAAGGGGGTTAAGAGCGGAGCATCAGGCTCCTAACATAACAAAACTGAAAGAATAATGTGGCACGCCAAAGGTGCTTCCCAAATGGGAGCAACACGCACACTTGTCGTGAGAGGGCACCAAAGTAGCAGTCGGGGCAGAGGTGCAAAAGTACGGTTCTGGAACATCACTTTAATTCCAAGGCACGGACATAGTCCAAATGCCAGGCAGCAAGCAAGAGCTCGAATGTGCATGCAGTTAAATAGAAGCCATGCCAGCACAGGTCTTATAGAGTGCGTGTTTGCCGGGCTGGCTGTGGCTGACTAGAGACAGACTCAAGAGAGCGCTGGAACGCCATTCCAAGATGTGCATGCGTCAAACGTGATACCGGGTGGCAAAAGTGTGAGTATATAAGCATTGCGAACGCGAATAGATCACGAGCGTCGCCGAAGTGCCAGAGGGCTTGAAAGGAAAGAAAACAGACCGGGACATGTCCTATTAAGGACGAATACCCGGCTGGAGTGAGGCCGTAGGTGCCGACAACGGAAGAGCGGTAGTTCAGCGCAAACGAGGAGCGCACGAGTACAGGATGGGAAAACCCTCAAAGTGCCCCTAATAAACTAATTTTACCTCGGGGGTTTCCCGCCTGTACCAGTCCATCGGCACTAGAAGCCCCCGGACTTTACCACTATCTCTTGGGATGCGCAAGGGTGTGGGTGGTCAGACGCGTGAACCGGCCGGAATACCGGTGCAATGATGGTGACCTGACCCCAACATCTTATCTATGGACAACATGGCATTTTTCAATAAGACAATGCAAAACCACATGCTGCACAGGTTACAAAGGTCTATGTACTTGACTGGCCTGTCGCAGTCCTGACCTGTTCCTTATAGATAATATGTGGAGAATTTTAAAATAACATACAGTTTGGCCACCCTATACTGTTGCAGACTTGTTTGCAGGAAGAATGGGACAAAATAACACCGGAACCTCTAAATCGCTTGGTATCCTTTGTACCAAGTGCGGTAAAAAGCTAATGCCAGAGTGGTTAGTTAATAAGTGGTTCAAAGTGGTTAAATGCGTTACTGTCCAAGTTTTATTTGAATGTGTTACTGTCCTGAAATGCAGGAATGGATGTTTATTAACAAATGAACCACTTGAGTTGACCAGACAAAACATATCTCCGGTTCAAACCACCTGAAACTAAATAAAAGTACAAGTAAATGAACCACTGTTTTGAATGCATGTTCCATTCTGAAGTAACTTTTTCTGATCAGTGTTTTGATCAACAGGACTGTCTTAAATAAATCACAATCACTGCATGTTTGCAAATGAAAGACCTGCTTCATTAGCATATGAGATGTCCACATCTGTGGAAAAAACATTCAAAAAAATTTGTTGATATCAATTCAAATGCCAACTGGATGTTGTGGTTTATTTTAAGCATTTATTGAAATTGCAGATATAAATGATTTGAGATACTGAAAATTGCTGAACCAAATACTATAACACAATGTAACAATCTTAAAAACTATTTTTGTTCACAGTTGGTAAGTGTGTTCCTAATTGTTTGTTCCTTAAATGAATAGAAAAAAAAGTTATTATCTGTCTTCGCCGGACCACAAATCAAGAAGATCATAGAGTGCAGTGAATTTCCCAAGAAGCTGAATAGGAAGGAGAGAGCGGCTTGTGAGCGGTTTCATGGCTTCCTAGGCAATAAAAAAGATGAAAACTATGCACAACTGGTTCAGACTCTGATAAAGATGAATAAAGTTGGGCTGCAATGGGCTGCAGGATGATCTTGATAGGTTCAAAGAGAACATGGGAGCTTATTCACAGGAGCAAGGTGAGCGCTTTAACCAGGACGTTATGAACTTTGAACGTCGTTACCAAGAACAATATAATGAGAATATGATGGGCAACTATATTTGAAGATTGATTCGTGAAACTGATTGAATCTCGGAAAACCACACACTTCTTAACAGTTTTTGCAGTATTTGCAATGCATATAATGTTCTTAGTCTGACTGTATGAATGAAAAGATGCAAAATTGACTGTTTTTATAGTGAACATGCATAACTTTGTTGCCGTGGTCACAGAAGAGAAGTTTATGATGAATGTAAGCAATTTTGCATTTGTTTTATACATAAGATTTAGATTCAGAAAACTTTATTCATCCCCTAGGGGCAATTGAAGGCACGCAGAGCAATAAAGATGACAAGATTAATATAACATAAGCAATTAGAATATAACACTGCAATCCAAACTTCCAACAAGTGAAAGGTATAAGGTAAGGTATAAGGTATAAAGTAGACCTTTTAATAGACCAGCTAAAAAACACTATACTGTACACTACTAACCCACTATAATAAATTGTTATCATGCTGTAATTTTATTAAATGCTTATAATGATATTTATGTAATGGTTACAGCTTTATTTAAAGTGAATTAAATAATTATTTGTCTTGCTGGCCATTTGATAATGTTGCTAAAACTATCCAATACATTTGTATCTCTGTTATTGACCATCTCGGAATGTTTCTCAGTTCTCATCATTTGTTCTTGTTTCAGCTGAAACATGATTCACGATTTAGTACACAGTGGTAACCTACTTATCATTATTTATCCTAGGCTAATAAACACTATTGACCCCTCTACCAAACACTGTAAACTGTTGCATGTAATATAAGATTAATTTGTCAGAACATATCCTCTTTGTAAATGAGTGAACACCTTTACAATTTTGGGGGGTCTGAAATTAATTGAATTTATGTTATTCCTTATGAGAAATAAATTATCCATACTCATAGATTTTCGTTCTTGAGAAGGCGTCTGGAATGAATAAACAAAGAGAACCGAGGTGCTGTAACTGTAACTTATTTATTTCATATCAGCTTTTGGCCAGAAATCCAATAAAGAAAAACTGAATTGGATCTCGAAGTAGGAGGGATAGTGGTCCTGTCATATTTTTAGTAAGGAACACACAGCCACAATTACAGACTTACCACCCAGGTTGTAAGGCTCACAAACATAACCTCCAGCCCCACACACAACAAAAAGAGTATATATCATCTACAGTGTGTCATGGCACTATAAATCAGTAAATCTATGTATCAAAATTGTCTCAGGACCCCTGCAGAAAGTACACTTTTCTCTAACTACAGTATCAAGCCATGCTGCATGTCTGTTTGCATCTAAAATACCATGTTCAATGCTCCATCAGATCCCCCTATCTCTTTGTAAAGGGGCTTTTATGCAGTGATAACCAACCAACTACCTTTAGGAGAAAAGTCTGCCCATTTGGTCTTGTTAAAATCTCGTGGATTTCAAAAATGTAAAACTTTGGTGGACCCAAAATATTACATTTTATGAAATGCCCAAAACATGACACACAGTCTGTAAAAAGTGAAGTTTCTCATGATGCTCTGGTCAGCCTTCTTGCTCTTCCTTTGCTGACAGCTCTGGAAAAGGGACCATTTCTCTTTGGCAAGTCTCTACAAGTAATTACCTCACATATTCTTAAAACAGAGGCAGACAAACCTGACCTCATGCAGTCTAGCTTCAGTGAAGCCAGACGCACCAAACTGAGCCTTACTACGCCCGCCAACTGTTCCTCCTTTTATCCAAGCCACTCCTCTCCACAGATGACACACCTTGTTAATGTCAGTCTGTCATAGGCTGGCCTTCACTGCCCCACAGACCATGGACAATGGTGGTTTTAAAAAGAGGTTCCTCAAACATCTGCTTGCCATTAGCTGTGCAGTTCTCCCTAGAAATTGAAAAGAGCTACAATGCCTCCAAGGCTCCTAAACCAACTCTTAAATATTGCAACCCCAAAGAGAGGAAGAACAGGTGCTTGTCTCCTCAAACCATGCGGACCACAGTCCCGGGGAGAGCACAGCCAACATTCAGCCGACTATGGTGATTTTTTGTTATAATCCCCGTTTGCGCAGGATAGCAGCTCTGCTTCAAATGACAGCCCCTGTCCCACTTCCTTCAGAAAGAGATATAGAACCGCAGTGCTCACACAATCCTGTCCAGTCCAGAAAAAGTCCACCAGTGACCTCTGAACCTCATCAATATGTTCTCCTGCTGTTAGAGTGAGCTTATTCCAGAGAGCAGGGGCTTTGAGGTTGCTGAATATCTTAATTTGACCCCTATATGAATGCTGTTGTAGCAAGCATGGCCATTCAGTTAATTTGGTCAAGTACCCCAAACCCAAAATTTTAACCTGATCCATCATGAACAAATTATCACAAATGTATCTTGTTGGTACACAATGTGTTTGATCCTTATGTAACACTTTCTTGTTTCTGTTTGCAATACACCATGGCAAGATTTTATTGTCGCTACACAGTAGAGACATGCTTCTAGTTCTTAAGACGTCTGGAGAGTGAAGACTGCATGCATGGGAAGCATCCTGGTATAAACGTTGGCCTGTAGAACACTCTATGCAAATTGACTCCACAGAAGGCTTTGGAGAAATTTCAACATAGGCTGCCAATGCCCAGTGCTTGTCCAGAAGGAAGCTGATGAACAGCCTCAATAACCAACTCAAAATATAAAGTAGACTTCAACTCCTGACTCTGCTGTTGATCTAACAAGCAGCACCTTGTGACACTGATGCTTTGAGCGTTCAGCTGTAAGCACATCAGAGAAGTAACTTGTGGCAACTCCCTCGTCTCAACTCAAAAGTCTGTAGTGAAAGAACCGTCCTATTTTTTTAGAGCAACCAAGGACATGTGATCGACTGAGAACTTTGGCAAACTAAAAAAGAAAGTGGTAGAGAACTTTATACCATGTACAGATGAAAAACTTGAACTGATTAATTTTATTTTTAAAAATTAAGAATAGCAGTCAATTCCTGTCATGGTAGGAGATGCTTGAAATCCTATGATGGTCTCGTTTAACATAAGAACATAAATCCTCCTTCAGCTCTAACACCTGAATAATAGTTTTTACTTTCGTTTTTTGCTTTAGAAATATACATGAAAAGGATATGATAATAATCCAAGGCTTTCCCCTTCCTAAGATTTTCGAAACCCACTTTTTTCTTCACTTTTTTTTCCTGCCCGTTCTGCCCAAAACAATTTAAAGGTATGGCAAAAACTTATATCTTGTAGAAGTTTTTTTGTTAGAATGTCATAGACACCCTTTATGAGAATGTGAAGTAAAATTCACAGTACACAAGTGATGATCATAAAAATGTTTTCACAACATGAGACATAAAACCTGTCGATATACCTGTCAGTCTAAGCTGTTTGTCAGTAGAAACTTCTGCTTAACTAATAGTTGCTTCTCACACCATACATACATGAAATTATATGACACAGTGATGCTGTGAGCCCTAAATGTTTCTTTAGACAAAAGTGTTTCTACTGTGAAAGAACAGCATAACCAACATTATTATGTTCTTTTCACACTCAACAATAAATCTTATCCAGAAAAAAGTAATTCACTTCTATAGAGTTTGCCTTAGTTTTTACCAAAATAATATTAATCTAAGTCACTGTATATAGTATGGGACTGACACACTATCACGCTCTTGAAGGTTTTGCTTCTCACCACACAGCCCAGCCTCCACACAATCCTCCATTATGCTACAGACCTATCCACTAGTCCACTATAACCAGCTATACTGTAATTGTGATCAACCTTACGTTGATTTTTATTTAACAAAAAAATATTGTCAGGCTGCTCACTTACTTCCACTGCATGGTTTCCCTCTAGAGATGAGGATATACCTTTACATTAGTCCTCACCAGCATACCCAAGAACCTTTTCACTATGTCTGGTTAAAACAGGGTCCTGAAACTCGTGCCGGTTTACATGCAGCACCGAATTGATGGCGTAAGGACGAACACCTGAGGCTCTCGTTATTTAAGCACCAGCCTCAGTGTTGCTCGTTGCCACGTTGTCACAGTATGCTCGGCTCTAGACAGCGATTTGGAGACTGGCCAATTTATCACGCTTAGACAGTGACATCCTGGGGCTTCTATTGCCGACGGATGTGTAGGGGGGAAACCCTCGAGGTAACCTAGCCTGTTAGGGACATATCCGGGTTCCCCGAGGCTTTGCCTCTCTCCCGCACGCCGCTTAGCGTCACTCTGCTCGGTTGGCAGCTCCATTTGGGACGCGCCCCGATGCGGCTTCTTCTCAAGCCTTCACGCTTGAGCAAACACTCTACCCCTGGCGCTTTGGGACCGTTTAACCTCCCTCGATTTGGGACGCGGCCCAACGCCACTTCTTCCCGCGCTGTTAGCACACACGAGCTCATGCTCGCATCCCCAACGACTCAGCGCCCCGCCCGGTCGGATCGCCAACGAACTTGCCAGTAGATTGCCCCTTTCGCACAATTTCCCTTTTATCTTGTTTTATCTATCTGGGGAGCCTTTTGCTCCACCTTTTGTGTTACCCCTCATCCTTTTGACGTCGTTCATTCCCCCATCCCGCATCTTTGGATCCTCCCTCCAGTTCCTTAACACAAGTTATTTCCAACTGGGAATTGTCTCAGAAATCGATCGCTGTAATCAGATTTGCTAAAAGTCCTGTGGTTCAAAAGTTATCAACACAAAAAGTTCTAAACTTTTGTTAATGGTCACAGGTAACTGAGGATGGAATTGATGATTCTGATGTCTGGGTAGGGCAGCTCCCGTATCATAGCAACAGACAACATACAACTAAAACCCAGCACTATTACACCCCTCAACTTCAGGGCAACTGGGACTGTGGACGGGAAGAAACCTAGTGATCGTCTGAAGAACCGACCAAGAAACCTGAACAATGGTTTTAGCAGCCTTTGTGAAAAGCATGTGATGTGTCCCGAGACTTTTGACTCACCCACATGTATTATAACAAAAGTGGCACATGGTCTTTAAATACTAATAAATAATAATAAAAAATACTACTAATTACGTATTGCTATTCTGATTCAGAAGTACTCACTGAAAAGGAAAGGATAGTTTATATATTTTACTCGAATAGAAATAAGAGTAAATCCTAATGCATATAAAAGCAAAAGTGTTTCTCTTCCTTTTTGATACAGGTTGTCTGTAATTCAGGGTAAAAAGGTACAGATCCATGACACTGGAGATGGTTTGTACTATAACTACATGAACCATCTGCAATAAAATAAAATAAAGTAAAATACACAAAACACAGATCATCATCTACATCTAAAATTGACATGAAAAGACATGAGAAACCAAAATATACTAAATATGTTCCACTTTTTCTAATGATTAAACCTGGGAATATTAAGTAAAGCATTAAATAATGACATTTAACCCAAACTATAGTTAGTGTATAAAATAAAAATCTAGATATATAAAAATTACGTATGATATTAAGACGCGCATGCTGAACATTAAATATGGGTTAGAAATAAAACATTCCAATGTGGTTGTAATGGTATTGTGTTATGAGGTTTACCTCCCCGGTCGCCGTTACAGAACGACATGGCCAAAAATGGACCTAGCAGTGTTCCACTACGTTTTGGCTCCAGGGAGCAACCACTGGGCGACATGAGGCAGCTATTAAAGCCCTCAATGAATGCCTCGCGCAAGCGGCGGGCGCTCCCCCTAGGGCTCCCGTTCCTGCTCCTAGCCCCCCCCCCCGCGGAGACCCCGATACCCCCTCCCGAGTGCTTTTCCGGGGATCCAAAAGGGTGTAGGGGTTTTCTCCTCCAATGCGCTCTCAACTCTGAGCTAAAACCCTCCCGTTTCCCATCGAAACGGTCCAAGGTTGCTTTTGTGATCTCTCTGCTCTTAGGGAAGGCCTTGGAGTAGGATACCGCCATCTGGGAGCAGGAAGGACCGGATTGTGCCCCTGTACAGGCATTCTCCGGTGCCCTGACGGAGATCTTTCTCCATCCTTCAGGGGTCAGTCAGGTGGGGTCCCGCCAGTTAGAAGTTGCCCACGGTGACCGCTCAGTGGCTGACTATAGTTAAGTTGGATAGGAGGAGAGCTCCCTCATCGTCCTCTTATACCGAGGGCTTAAAGAAGCCCTCAAGGACGAGCTTGCCTTCCACGATCTGCATGCCTCCCTCTCTGACTTCTACCAGCTTGTGCCCTCGCTTGACAGGGGATGTCTACCTCCGGTGCCGCGCCGTGACTCCCCTTCACCCTGCCCCAGTTCAGGGCGTTTGACCTCACCAGAGCCCATGCAGCTGGGCGGTACAGGTCCAACTAGGTCCTTCCCCAGGAGGACCAGGTCGCTAAAGCTAGGAACGTTAATGAGGTCCCTGATCCAGGCCTCTTCCTTATGGCATCCCTGATTTGGGAGAAAGGGTCGTACGAGCCCGTATGGATTCGGGTTCGGCTGCTAACTTCATCCACAAGGGACTGGCTCGACGCCTCGGGTTGCCCCTCGGGTCGCTCGTAACCCCCATGTCCATATGTGGGTTCGACGGGCGGCAACTCCTAAATGGTCCCGTCACTCACCGGACCTGCCCTCTGACTCTTAGCCTGGGACAACATCAGCAACGTATTTCTTTCCTCCTGGCCCAGTCTCCGCAGATGCTGGTGGTCTTGGGTCACCCTTGGCTGTGTGCTCACCACCCTGCCCCAGGTCCCACCTTGCTGCCGTGACACGGCCGAGATGTTCAGCCATGTCGGCGCCCAGCCCAAGCAGCCTAGCCCTGTTGGCTGCGCAGCTCCGTTTAGGATGCACCCCGACACGGTTTCTTCTTGCGCTCACGAGCTTGGGCTCGCCCCCTGGTGTTTCAGGGGCGTATCGCGTCACCCTATTGGGGACGTGCCCCAACGCGACGTCTTCGTGCTCTGGAGCTCACGCTTGCTCCCTGACGATTTGCCGCCTATAGCACTACAATCGCTCGTACGCCAGCCGTTGGTGTTTCTCCGTTTAGGACATGACCCAGCTGTGCTTTGTTATTTGATTTCTGTACTTTGGGGAACCTTTTTGCTCCACCTTTTCATGTTTATCCTTAACACAAAATAAATGTGGTTCATCCCCTTATCCTGCATCTTTGGGTCCTCACTTCCTTCGCTTTCAAAAATTCTGGGATATTTCCTTCCATCCATTATCTTCTGCTTAATCCACATGGGATCATGGGCAAGCCGGTGCCCACCCGGCAACTCTGGGCGCAAGGGCACACACAGTCACACACTAAGGGCCACTTTAGCTGCACCAATTAACTTAACACGCTGTCTTTGGACTGTGTTAGGAAACCGGAGTACCCAGAGTAAACCTACGCAGACACGGGGAGGACATGCAGACTCCACAGAGTAAGGACCTCCACCCAGGCCGCTCGTATTGTACCTGGGACCCGGGCAGCGCTGCTACCGAAAGTATTCAAGCTCGAGTCACACACAGGAGACACAAAACTGCACGCTAGAGACTTGAGATTTGACTTGCACTTAAAGAGTCGGCAATCGGACACTGACTAGTGAACTCAGACGCCATGCGGATGTCTATGCTATGTCAGACCTCTATGCTTGACCTGGACTTGCATGCTAGAGACTTGTGAACACGTCTGCATCAGACTATCATCATATCATCATCATTTTCCTACCATAGCAGCCTAGTCAGTAAGAAAGACACACGAGAGCAGTGAGGGAGTGAAACAGGAAGACTTAATGGATCCGGCTGGTTTGGGGATCGTACCTTTGACTCTGTCGTTCTTGTGTAAGGCGATTTCCCCCTCAGCCTGAGGCTGGTAGGACTTCACCACCATGTAGTGTCTTCCAGGGACAGCACTGTACAGCCGCCGCTTGGTCCCCGGAGTCTCTGCACTGGAGAAGCCGTCACGACTGGGACGTGGACTACAAAAAACGTGCGACAATTTATTATATCAATATCAGTGACCAACTCGTACGTCACTCAATATCTTTTGACTCTGTGAGCCCACAAATATCAAATTACACAAAGCGCTTAAAAAAGTGAATTATAACAATTACTATTTCATATTTTATGATTTGTGACATTTTCCGATCCTCTTATTTGACTCTGATTAAACAGCTTGTCCATGAAAACGCTCTAAACAGCCATGTGAGCGGACAAAACTCCAGCTAGAATGCAAAAATTACTATGAGTCATTCAATAACATTCTTTTCATCACCTCTAATCTTTTATCTCATCTTGTTTGCGGCTCCGCAACACGTTTTAATCCCGTGAGAAAGAATCCAGGAGAATGAACATTATTGGGCGCAAGAGAAGCGCAGGTAAAAGTGAGATTTGATGTTAAACAGCGCCATCTGCTGTCCAAAACCCTTTAACGTCGCCATTTCTTCTCTTTTCCTCGCGCAAGACTGCAACTCCACAAGCTTTTGAGAGAATCCTGTACTGTAGTTAGGATGTTTATTGATGAAATGAGCAGCACCTACTGAGTAACAAGGACTCAGAAAGCCGTGTGATTCTGATTCTTTAATTCTGTTTGTGTAGAGAAGTGCAGAGTTGCAGCGCAGGCGCTAATCAGAACAGAAGGGACGTGGCCTGAATACAAAGACGACTAAAACTGGACAAAAAGGCCACGTGGAACGTCCTTGCCCCCTTTTCCTTAAGCTACTGATATACAGAATGAGCTAAAATGCCTCATGGTCTACGGCAGCAAAGAAAATGATCAGACACATACAATAAACATGTTGAGTCTGAATTAATAGCACGTAATTTTTTGCGTTTTTGTTTTTACGTCTTTATTAATGAATCCAGCTTCGAATCTATGTAAGTCTTCCTAATGAAACTGGTAGATCTTTCGGTAGCAGCAGTAACGTTTCAGGAAAGGTATGCAGTTTGCATATGCGTCTGAGGTCCAATATGGTTATTATTCTTCCTGTTAAAGAACAATCCTCATCGTTATTTTAAAAATAACCTAACCTACCAGATATTAGCTTACCTAATACAATAGCTGTTGTAGCACATCAGTGGTAATGCCCATAGCAGTGCAGCCTCTGGTGCAGAAAGTTCTATTAAACACAAAGTCTTATTAAAACACGTGTTCTGTCAGCGTGAGCAGACTGAATGCTGAGCAAAGTTCGGGTGGTGCTGTGCTCCTTTTAAGCACCGAGATGATGACGGTGAGCCGGTGTTTGCACTCAGGTTAATTATCTGAGCTCGCGAACTGTGCATTGATTGTGTGACCCTAGCATAGTAAAAAGTAAGAAATCTCTGCAAAAAAAAGTTCGAACGGGATAATTTAGGACTAGCGATACGGTCGTAAGAAACTATATAATGATGTGATTATAATCCTGATTTGGTACAAAAGCAGCTTCCAGGAAAGGCCGAGACTTTGAGGAGGAAACACGGGCAGAGGAGCTCCAGTTTATCAACAGATTTGTGAGGAAAATGATTGAACTCTGTTCCTCAAAGAAAGAGGAGCACATTTTTATTTCTTTTACAGTGAATAATATCATTAAATGACTCGGGGGAGTCTGGAGGAATTGGAGTGCATAAAGGGTAAGGGTACAAACCTAAATCGAAGACCTGTGATCTCCCGTCCCTCAGACGGCACTGGGTAAGGGATTACTTCATCAAACCTTGTGGTGGGGGGGGTGGACTGTAAGATTACTATATGATCTATATATGATAGTAATATAGTTACAGCTCTTTGAACCTGAGAATGATAATCTTGGAACAATCTTGGGACTGTGGTAGCCTGGCGGTTACCGTACTGGACTCTGGACCTGATGGTCCCGGGTTCAAATCCCACCTCTGCCAAGCTTGGGTCCTTAAGCAAGGTCCTTAACCCATAATTGCTTGAATTGTACGACTGTATTCGTTGTAAGTCGCTCTGGATAAGGGCGTCTGCTGAATGACCCCAATCCTAACCACAGCACCTGTTGCAAATTTACTCTCACCTCAATCACAGGGTCACCATTTTGAGCACAAGATAAGCGTAATTCACATACAGACCGAAACCACATCCATCTGACCAGGTAACGCAATTCCAATCATGAACAGTCCAATCTTTGTGTCTTTTCGCAGATTGTGACCGGTCAACTTTGTGAGCCGGAGTGAGCAAAGGCTCACATTACATTACGTGCCACTCTGCTCCGTATGCTCACGGTACGCAGTTCCCTGCAGAGCGTTCTCTCAGAAGTTGCCTGCGAAGCGCCTGCGTTGAATTCTAGAAACAATTCTTGCCTGGAAGCGAAACGACTTTCTCATTCACAAGCCTTAAACGACACATCAGCGCACCCTGTCCGTCAATTTAGTCCTTCAGCTACAATTCAAAAGAGAATTTCCTGTAGACACATTTTTTTCACATTTTTTTTGTAAACCAGTGCACCTGGGATAAAAAAAAAAAAAAAAATCCACCTACTTCCTTCCAACCATTTTTTTTTGCCAAACATTAACATCATCTCCATTTTTCACGCAATGCATTTCACCACCTCTTCTCATTCTGTGAATGCCGTCACACACCCCACAGGTATTTATAGCCAAATCATCCTCGTACGACGCCATCTGCAGGAGCCTGAAGTTACTGCCACCTTAAACTCACATGGTTTGGTCTGAGGAGCCTAAATTTGACTTGAATATAATTATATATATATATATATATATATATACACTAGGTCCTATTTGCTCTTAGGGCAGGGGATGAGGTTATGGGGTCCTCTGATAGACTGGTGCCCCATCCAGGGGGGCACTTTAGCTTATACCGAATAGCTAGTGATGCTTGATGTAATCATTTCAGCACAATCTAGCAATATTACATCTCATTCAAAGCTCCACTAAGCTCTAATTACGCAAATGACCTCCTTTACACTCATGCCAAACAGCCGCCTCCTTATAGAAAGGCCCCACCCCTCACCAAAGCCCAATCTGGCCTATAGGAGTAAGTGTAATTGGGACAAGGTGCCTATACTCGCCCTCTATATGACTTGTGCTTTAATAAGCCTCATTTGGGAGACAGTCCAATGTCAAAGCCAAAGGCACAGCAATGCCACCTGCACATGATAATGTATTAGTGTGATAATAACGTCCAGGTTACAGTTTAGCTCATGCACTGTTGGTTAGGAGCTTATCTAAGATCATGCACCAGAACAAGCACTATTAATAAATGTTGTATAAATCACCGCTTACACACACACACACACGCACCCCGTCTTCAAAGTCTGCTGTGCTACATAATCACTCTCCTTCCAAAACGATGACCTGGCCCAATCCATCCCTCACAAACTTCATTTCTGAGCCAGTTTAAGTCGACACGCATAATACACACCGCACGCAGTCATCGAGGTGAGTGAGCAAGATTTCAAACTGGGAAAAGCACACTTGCGTCCGGCTTCACGCTCAGTAAGAGAACGCAGTCTAAACATAGCACCAATATCATCCATTTAAAAATCTGCACACAGAAACCCACACTGGATGCACCGAAAGTCCTCCAGAGCTGCTGGAGTAGGTTGATGGTTTCAACTCTAATCACAAAAGAAAGAAACTTCCAACTCGAAGATGATGGAGATGCTGAGAATTGGGAACTGTTACTCAAGATCTGCTCATTTGCACGGCTCAGAAATATTAGGGGGATATTTCAAAATGAATGTGAAGCGATTAAAAAAAGAGGCATTTGGTGCAGAAGAGCAAATGAAAAGTCAAAGACAGTTGTTCGATTATGTAAATGAGATGCAAACTCAGTTATGGTGATTGAGTAGTAAGTGATACATTCATGGGGATCCTCTTCATATTTATTTTGAAATCTCCCCTCATTTTTGTCAGCAGTGTATATTTACGCCAGCTGTACGACTCCCAAATCCCAAATCAGAGAAATGTGGAGAAAAATACATGACAAATATGCAGAGTTTCTTAAATTCACCTTGACCTTCATTTTGTTGCAGACAATATGAACCTGAGGTATTTCCTGTTTTTCTGGTCAACTTCATTTTTTCTTTATTTATTCTTGTAATTCAGGCCTGAAACATATTGCAAAAAAAAAAAAAAAAAAAAGTTCGAACGGGATAATTTAGGACTAGCGATACGGTTGTAAGAAACTATATAATGATGTGATTATAATCCTGATTTGGTACAAAAGCAGCTTCCAGGAAAGGCCGAGACTTTGAGGAGGAAACACGGGCAGAGGAGCTCCAGTTTATCAACAGATTTGTGAGGAAAATGATTGAACTCTGTTCCTCAAAGAAAGAGGAGCACATTTTTATTTCTTTTACAGTGAATAATATCATTAAATGACTCGGGGAGTCTGGAGGAATTGGAGTGCATAAAGGGTAAGGGTACAAACCTAAATCGAAGACCTGTGATCTCCCCTCCCTCAGACGGCACTGGGTAAGGGATTACTTTATCAAACCTTCAATACCACTTAAAACTTCAACAAAGAAGTACAGGTAAATGTTTTACATTTCTGCCATTTAGCAGACGTCCTCATCCAGAGCGACTTACAACTCATACAGTCTCACAATCCAAGCAATTGCATGTTAAGGGTTTTGCTCAAGGACCCAACTGTGGAAGCTTGGTGGAGGTGGGATTTGAACTCTAGACCTTCTGGTCCAGGGTCCAGTACCTTAACCGCTAGGCTACCACAGTTCCATGTCCCATAGTTTTAACCATGTCGAGCAGAGTCGACTTCTTTGGGCTTTTCGGGACTGTGGTAGCCTAGTGGTTAAGGTACTGGACTGTGGGCCGGAAGGTCCAGGGTTCGATTCCCACAGTTGGGTCCCTGAGCAAGGTCCTTAACCCACAATTGCTTGGATTATAATATACTGTATTCATTGTAAGTCGCTCTGGATAAGGGCGTCTGCTAAATGCTGTAAATGTAATTGAAATCATTTTCAACGTTGTTTTGAAAAAGCTTTTCACAAAGCTTTTGTTTCTGATTTGCAGCACACCCTGACATCTGGAATCATACAAACCTTGATGCATATGAAACTCTCACGAGTTGATTCAGCTACTGAAAGATATGAAATATGAAAGAGTATGAACTATAAGAGGTTACTGATTAAATATTGTTTTGCCATCACCATCATGCTGCGCTGTTACAGCTTCAGCTTCTGTACTACAACAGCTCATATATCCGGTAAAGTAATAAACAGCTAAGCAGCTAATAAAGCAGCTAAATGACCTCATTAATACCGAAAGCAACTAAAGCTGCAGCGATCGATCTAGCCCGTCATTTAACCGATTCTGTGCCGATTGCCAGCGGGACAAACACAGCCACATATGAATTTCTCTCATGTACAGAGCTTTAAACACGGCTCAGGGTTTTGAGGGTTTGTTTTTGAGACTGCTGCTGATGTTCAGATCTTGGTTGTGTTTTGAGTGCTACTTAGCCAAATAAATAGTCTCTCTTTACCTAGCACATAACTAAAGAGGGGGCAGGGATCTGTTTTGGACACAGCCATGTCTTCAGCGTGGAAATGCGTGCTGTTAAAAATACTGTACATGGACAGTGATAATAAAACGTGAAGGGTTTTCTCCGAAAACTTTCAAAGCAACACATTCGTTAAGACGATTAAAACAGCACAACCCTGCTGAACATGCCAAAGTTGACAAGACCAACAAAGGCAAAGAAATGAAAGCTAGCGAGAGCACAGAGCCAGGCACAACCCAACAACCGCTATCATCTTTCTTTAGCAATGCAGAAGTTTCCATTAAAAAAAAAAAAAAAAAAAAACGGCCAAGAAAATAGCAATCGGCAAAAATTGTATTATTCATTTTTTTACTATTACTACAACTTAATTATTTCAATTAACATCTAGGCCAAGGAGGACAGGACCCCCAAGGTTTGTTCCATCTATATATAGGGAGTTTTTCCTTTCCACTGTCTCCCTAGGCTTGTTCAATTTGAGATTGGCCTTTAAAGATCATATAATATTGTAAAGCTGCTTTGAGAAAATGCTCCGTTGTAAAAAGCGCTAAATACATTTTACTTTAACTTTGACTCTTGCCAATCTTTCAGCAGTATTTATGGTACAGTAAAATCTCTACTGGTCACATGGTACGTACGCTCATCTCTTTCAGAACTAGTTACTGTTTGTTTCTCAGCCTGGATTTGGGACCATGTGGTACTACCAATGGCTGCTGCACCCCATTCCCTATCCCATTTTCAGAGACTCCTACTGATTGTACCTTGCTCCATTTTGGTGTTTTGAATGTTCAGATCGTTCAAACAAAAACCAAAACCAACTAGAAGTGAAGTTCTCGTTTCAAACCCAGGAAAAAAAAATCCATTTCGTATTAGGCCTCTGAGGACGGCAGCTCTGTGAGACCATGACGAAGACGACGACGAAGATGGCAAGTGATAGACGCCTATTTGAAGGAAGTCCGTTGGGACTTTAATAGCCCTGTAGCAGCTGAACAGCTGCGGCACTTTTCTCATCCGATGATACGTTGCATAAGTGCTGCTCTTATTTCTGACAGAGAAAAGCCAATGTGGGCCGAAGCATTTATGCAAAGCAGGTGACACAGAAATAGGGCCACTTAGTATTAGATATCATGTAAGACGAAGAATGAATAGTCTCTCCCACAGGGTTATTAATAACCGCAAATCAAAAGCTTAAGCTTAAGACATGAGCTCAGCACTCGGCCATGGAGCCGTTCTGTAAACATTTATCTCCTGCCTATTAAACATCGATATGTGTCAGCGTAGTTGAACCAAAAGCTGGAGTTAAATGGTGTGTTCACATGCACCCGAACGAAAAAAAGATTCAGGTAGATGTAGCGGATATTAGCTATAATTTCTCAGATTAAACGCTGGATTCTAACTGGATCAAGGTTGGTATTTTTAACGTAGCAGGACCTTAAGGGAACGCCTTAAAATAGTCAACACAATGCAAAACTGATATAAACTCTGTCCAATCTGACATTTTAGATCATCTTGATTTTAGATCACAAGACCTATAAACACCATCCGCTATGTTCAGAGTTTAGTACAGCTGTGCATTCAGGAGTCGACCTAATCCTGTCTCAGTCTAGTAGCTCGGGTTGACACTGTGTGGAAAAGACCATTCCTATTCTCGTTGCTTCTCCAGCCATCCCTGTACAACCCCGCAATTACACAGTGACATCAAAACTGACTGCATCTGCCTCACTTCACTTCACCTCTGAGTCCCAGAGGAGCAGCCATATTATCTAACTGTAATATGCCACAGAGCACACATGCACACAACACACACACACACACACACCATACGGTCACGGCCATAGCAACCGCTGCTGTAACTAGGGACAGATCCTGTTCTTGTGGCACATGGCTATGAGCTACGGAGGCCAACACTGTACTCACAGGGTTTTTTTGATGGTTGCCAGACGTAGCACTTGGTCTGCAAAGCCATACTTTTATACACTGGTGTGAGAGCAGCTTGAAGCGTTCAGCATCGTATGGAAGAAAGAGCCGAGTTTATTATTTAGACTTTTTCAAGCGCCCTTGCCCAAAGCATTGGTACAGGGTATATGGGACAGACAGGCGTGGTATATCGATCATTTTTTAAAACATGAAATAAACAAGTATTACACAGAATATGACAGATCATTATTAATACATAAAGGTTTTTGACAAGCAATCGCTCTTCCAATTCAAGCGTCTCTATCAGCTGATCGAAACATTTTTAGCCCGATGTTACATAAACAAACTCATGCTCTATAAACTGAGCTACTCCGGATCGTTCTGGTACCCTCTGTTTGTCAGCGTGTTTCACCTCGCCAGAAACTTCCACCTTCCACCTTTGACACATCACACAAAACCCACCCTCCACCTGAGGACACTCGGGAGCCCCTGGCAAAGCAGAGGCTTTGGAACGTGGGTGGAAACCAGAGTACTGGGAGTAAACCCATATGGACACTGGGAGGACATGCACACAACGCACGTCCAAGGTCGGGACTGGAGTGGGATCTCTGGAGCTATGAGCCATGCATTGGCAGCCATAGGGAGTGTTAAACAAGCAATAAAAGAGCAACATAAGCACAACCGGTAATGGGTAAAAAGGACAAAACAAGCAACACACATTTAAAACGCACTAAACACGCATTAAACAAACATTACAAGCATTAGTAACGATAACGCCCTGCCTGAATTTACAGGGTCTGTATCCGTTACTGATTTATGTCAGTTCATATTGTCATTGTTTGTATAATTGCATTTTGTGTAGTGTCTGTTCTTCTGTGCTTTGTGTCACCCTTTTTTTGCTTGCCATCATACAGTCACTGCCAAAGGGTTTCACAATGGCAAAAAGTTTCGTTTTAACAAAGTTCGCTGCATCCGTTTTTATGATGGCAATTGGAATTAACTCTCGATGGTAAAAAATCGGAAGATTTGTAATTAATTGACCTTTGTACAAAAATGACGCAATTCCAGCCACGGCATTTCAGCCCTACAAAACGACCCACTAACATCATTTCAGTGACGATCTCGATAGCTCAGGAT
>JAUZST010093180.1:0-19244 GCA_034779995.1 Parotocinclus haroldoi
GTCACCTCCCGCTGGTTTTGCTCTCGTCAACACAACTTTTCGGATTTCCTGACCTTTGATAAAAGCATAAATTCTCCTGGGGATCCCAGAAATCCTCCCATATCTCGCTGATCCACTTTGTATTCGCTCTAAGTGGCGACTTGTGGCTTCTTTTTCTTATTCGTTCTCACGTTCTTTGCTCCGATTAAACAGAATTTTGGTCCAAATAAGCAAATCATATTACACTTATATAATAGGATTTGTTTCGGTACTTTAGGATTCGGTCCGAATAAGCACCTCGTTCTATTAACCGGTGCTACCCACTGAGGCACTGTGCAGCACATGGAATAAGTGAAAAACTCTATAAGTCAGTGTAAGTGAAAAAGACATGTTGCTAAAGTCGGAATTGTCCAAATCTGAAAATGACTTGCCTTTTTCCACCATGATGATGCTGTCGCTTTGGACCTCCTTGGTTTTAGGTACACCATTAAATGTCTGCATAGCTCGCTCCACATATTTATCATTTCCCACCCTGTTTTTGCAAAGTTCTGTATATGCATCGTTCCTTTCTCTACACATGCAAAAAAGAGAGAGACAAATACAACATGTATGTTTAGTTTGATATAAATCCACAGGAAGATGAAAAAAAAACACGTTTTATTTTTTGAAATTACAGTGGAATTTGGGAGACATCTCTGGTATGCTACATGGGAATAAAACAGATCCCTCATATATCAAGCACTTAGTTACTTAAACAAGGGTGCCTTGGAAAGGCTTCCAACAACACAGTTTGAACAATTTCTACCCTTTTATTATATTGAATGTTATTTTGAAATAAAAAGGGTATTATCATATAAAGAGAGATATGTATACATTAACAATCAGTTATTTTCTCAGACACCTTTACTTAAACAACTGGCAGAATCTCACAAAGTACAAACCAAACATTTAAAGGTTCAGGGAGTAGCTTAATGGCAGCCTGGAAGTGCTGGGACTTAAACCCTGAATCAGTTTGTCAGTAGTCCTGCCACCACAGTCCAGTTATGTTCACTGATCGGCCAAAATATTATAACTACCTGGTTCATAGTGACTGTTATATAGGTGTTAAATATCAGATTTGACACGAAAACCAGGGTCCAGGGACCTTAGTTAGGTGGACAGGCATTAGCAGGGTGAGCACTATATATATATAAAATACTTTCCTTACTTTAAAAGACAGTATGAGCTCTTACTTAACTGCTTCAGCCTCATCCGAGTCTACTGACACAGACACCGGAGGAATGTCTAAAAGCGACATGGTTTCTGTCTCAGTCAGGTAGCAATGCACCACACTTCCTAGCTGATCCTCCCTGATCTGCTCTTTCACTTCCTCTTTCTGGATCTGCGGGTCTGTAATGAACACACAGTGTTAAGACTTTAAGATTAAGTTTTTGCATCGCATTGTACTATTTTCATATACATCTGCTCTACAGGTGAATCCAGTGCAAATTTCACTTGAGCTTATGTGATTTAAATGAAACTTGCTGGATGCATGACCTGAGATACTGATCAAGACGTCTCGTTTTGAGGAGGGATCCTCAACTTCATCACTCATTGATTCCATCGTGGAGAAGCTTGACCTAGATACTGAGCTGCTCCCGAAAACAGACCTAGAACGACACATCCTTTTTAAATGTTGTTTTTACATAGTTTATTTAACACTGATACATTGCTATGAGCTCCTGTACAGTAGGGAATCATGTGAAGTTGCTTAATCAAAAAGTACAAGTGCTTTATTCTGTAGCATTTATTTTCTCATTTTATCATCCCTTTATCCTGGATGGTTTGTGGGGGTGGTAAGGCTCTGCTGGAGCATTTGGAGTTTAGAAACCCTGGCTAAGTAGTACATTTGCAATTAAATACCTTGTAAAGGGTGCAGTAAAGCTTGCATTGGTACTTTGATAAGCTATAGACAGGAAATCAGAGTTTGTTCCTATTGGTGTGTCAGGGGCTATGAGGAACTTGTTCGGTTTTATTTGTAAGGCTCCAGGCTCAGGTTGGTACAGAGATCGAGGAGTAACATCCTTCCCTGTTTCATCCAAAACCTAATCAGACAAAAAAATCACCAGAATATTAATATATGTATAACAGTGACCAGCAACCTGGGATGACAATTCAGAATGTAGCTTGTTACCTGTATATTGTGTTTAAAGGTTTGACTGGGGCTTTTATCAACACCTTTACTCTCTCCTGTTAAAGTGAAGCTCCGTCTGCTAACCCTGGTTTTGGTGGAACTGGGAGTTCCGGATCCAGAGTGATTCAGTACTTGTGATGTCCTGAGGAGAAAGCATTTATTATTATTATTATTATTATTATTATTATTATTATTATTATTATTATTATAATGATTATTACTATTATTATTGTTAGCATTATTATTGTTGTTGTTATTTATATTATTGTTAATAATAAAAATAATTTAAAAACAATTTGTACACTAATACAAATACTCTACAAATATAGGTTTATTTATTTAAAAATAATAATTATCTAGCTGTTTGTACATAATAACTAATGATACATGGCAATACTTTTGTTTTTTTTTTAATCCTGTGCAGTATGCAACTTGAAAGCTCACAAAACGGTGAAAGAATGTAAAAGATTAACTTACGTGGTCACTTTTAAAGTAGGTTTAATTTGTCTTGTTGTAGTTTTGGACATGTTTAATAAATTAGTTAAACTTGTTAGCAAGTTAGCTTGAATGTTAGCAGCTACGCCAGCTACAGTTTGTTTAATGTAACCTTGGCAACGACTTCGCCTTAGTAAATGTATCAGTTTATATGTTCAGTCTTTAGATGGCAGCATCGTACCACTTGCAAATGTTCAAGTAGACCGAAGAAGTGTAAGGCTGAATGTCAAATTGCTTTCTAATAACTATAAAGTGCACTAAGACGAGCCCAAATTTAACGATAGCCGGCGCAATTACATAATCTGTACAGTGTGCCTAAACAGGATTCACGGGCAAAATTAGGATTGAGCATGCCCTTAATGGCTCACTTTCATGTGCGTTCCTGTAACCGTGAAATGAAGTACGTTGTCCTGTATATTATTGCGATAGTTATTACAGATAGAAATCAGATAAGTTATTAAGATCGCAGAATATAATAATAAGGTAAGTCGATAAATTGTTTTTTTCCTAAGCTTGATTTCACCTTCCTTAATGTTTGCTGTCGCAATCTTCCTGCTTTTTGCGTGTAGCCTTATAACTTCACTCTTCCCTTTTTAATGTATTTTCCTTGATTTAACCAGAAAACGTTCCTATTCTTTTAATTATTAGTAAAAAAAAAAAGCTCTTTATTTTGCAAAAATATGCAAACGTATTCTAATCCTGACGCTTCATATTAACTTGGTCAAAATATGTAGCATTTTATAAATAAAAACCGTATATTTAATCATATTATAGTAATAGTTAATAAGGTATTATTTTCAATGCATATATTGAATTTATTTGTTGATTCAAATCAGACGCATGCACAGAGTAAAAAAAAAAAACGTTGGTTGGCTGATCTGTAAAATTTCAACTCTTTAACTCTTAGCATGGTTTGATCGTGGTGCATGGTCCTGATACTTTATCCTGTTTCTTCCTTATCCACCTGCACTAAATACTGCAGTAAATCAACTTATCTGGACAAGAAGACAAATTCCTAGGTCTGCTGCATGGAATAGAAACTGGTAAACTCAGCTAAACAGTTTTATTTACTTCAGACTCATATGCACACAACCTGATACACTAAACATCTTATACACAATACTAGGGGCAGCACGGTGGCTCGGTGGGTAATACCACTGCAAGGAGGCCCCAGGTTCAATCCCAGGGTGCAGTTTCCTGGGTCCTTTCTGTGCAGAATCTGCATGTCCTCCCTGTGTCCGTGTGGGTTTGCTCTGGCTACTCCGGTTTCCTCCCACAGACCAAAGACATGCGTGTAAATTGGCATTGACTAGTGTGTGTGCGTGTGTGCGTGTGCGTGTGCGTGTGTATATATGACTAGTCTTGAGATGAACTTGTGTATGAATATAACCTCGTGTTTGTTGCTAAGATGGTCACTGATACAGATAGCAAAGTTAAAGAAGCCAAAATAAATAAACAAACAAACAATACTACCAGATTTCTGTACTGTTCAGCTATATTTCTTAGGAAAGTCTTGTTTGGTCTCATTGAGAGGAGCTTGTCTTTCCCATTTCAGTTCCCGTTTGTTTCTTTAAAGTCTTTCATATCATGGAGTTTTCCCTTTGCATTTCCATTGTTTAAAGTGCTTGGATACCCATACTTCGCACCTGGTTGGTGCTTCCATTAATTTTATTCTCTGGAATGTGCTGAATCTGGTGACCCAGAATATCTTTGACTTGACTTGAAAACTAGTTATAGAAAAATCTATTGTAATAATAAATTCTGTTTTCCCTCCAGGGCCTTTTCTTAGAGATCATCTATCACAATGGAGGTGCTAAAGCACATCTGTCACCACAGATTTCGAGCCTTGCTACCCAGAACGCTGAGTAAAGCAAGCAGACGAAACCACCACTGCCAATTACAATCCCAGTCTCCAATGGCTGCCTCCTCCAAACCTATCTCACCGACTCCTTTAGTATCCCGACTTTTCCAGCCTTCGAACCTGCGAGAAGGCCAGGATATGGGGGACATGACATGTCGCAGTCAGAGGCTAATGCTGCAAGCTGGCCTCGTTCATTTCTCCAACCCAGGCTGCTTTTACTACCTGCCTGCTGCCTTACGCTCCATGGAAAAGCTGGTGAGACTCATTGATGAGGAAATGCAGGCCATCGGTGGGCAGAAGGTGGACATGCCGGCACTTTGTGGAGCGGAGCTGTGGAAGCGCAGTGGGCGATGGGAGCTCATGGGGAAGGAGATGTTCAGGCTGCGGGATCGGCACAATATAGAGTACTGCCTTGGCCCAACACACGAGGAAGCAGTTACAGAACTGCTGGCTTATCAAAGCTCTTTATCCTATAGACAGCTGCCTCTGCTCCTGTACCAGGTATTCACTTTGTCTTTTTGTACTCCAGTCAATTTAAACTTCAAACTTAGCACGGAAAAATAGCAGCTGGGTCTGTGATGGTCTGGAAGTCAAGATAATGGTCTATGGACCCAAAGGTCCCACACCTGCCAAGCTGCAACTGTTGGTTGATTGGATTGTAAGACTGTGTCATTTGTTATTTGCTCTGGACAAGGGCGTTTCTTAATGTAAATGTAAACAAAAACATTGTGTGCAGAGAGAGACAGTTTAAAATTGCCTGGCTATATTCAGTTTCAACTCTACATGTATGCTTTTATTTATTCAACTTTTTGCACTAATGTACTGTAGTATATATCAAAATAAGTATAAAATATTACATACATACTGTTTTTGTTTTAGTATGCTTTATTTTACAATATTATCTTTAGTATGTTTTATTTTATTTTATTTTTATTGGCTACAAAAAATGCAATTCTCGCCTGTTGTTTCATTACCTCGAAAATTAAAATAAATCAGATTATACTGTTTTCCACATTATAACACCCTGCCGCTCAAATGTTAAAATCAACCCTATGCTCTTGTTAGGGGGATATGAGGTGAAGTGGTTTTGGTTACTTCAAGATTAAAAACAGCTACTTATTAGGATTCCATGACTAGTGCACTTCATTGCAAAGCCATGGATAGAAGGGTGCTGTCAACAGTCACGGAAAGACACAAGTTAGGAGGAGAATAGCCTAAAAGATCATATCAGAAGTTGTACATACAGGCAGTAAGTCTAACTGCTGTATTGGTCTTGATTTTCAGGTCACTCGAAAGTTTCGTGATGAGCAGAAACCGAAGTTTGGATTGCTACGAGGCAGAGAGTTCTATATGAAAGACATGTATTCGTTCGACATAAACGAGGAAGCTGCTCTTCACACCTATCAGTCGGTGTGCCAGGCCTACGCACACCTGTTAAATCGTTTGGGTCTGAGGTGGGTCCAGGTGCAGGCTGACACCGGAAACATCGGTGGAACGCTTTCTCACGAGTTTCATCTGCCCGCTGATATAGGAGAAGACCGCCTGCTGATATGTAGCAACTGCGGCTTCTCTGCTAACGTTGAAACTGTGGAATCTGATCAGACTGACTGCCCACAGTGCCACACAGATCATCTGACCGAGTCAAAAGGCATAGAAGTGGGACACACCTTCTATCTGGGGACCAAATATTCCCAGGTGTTTAATGCCACGTTTGTGAATTCTCAGAATAAACCTTTGGTGACTGAGATGGGCTGTTTTGGACTTGGTGTTACTCGTATCCTTGCTGCCTCCATTGAGGTTCTCTCATCCGAGGAGTCTATTCGCTGGCCTGGGCTGCTTGCTCCATATCAGGTGTGCATCCTGCCCCCAAAGAAGGGCAGCAAGGCAAGCGATGTGATCCACCTGGCTGAGGAACTTGTCCAAATCGGGAACAATATGTCAAATCTGAAAGGAGAGGTGGTCCTGGATGACAGGACAAACCTGACTATTGGGAAGCGCCTGAAGGACGCCAACGTGCTGGGTTACCCATATGTGGTGGTAGTTGGGCAGAAAGCCATGGAGGAACAGCCTGTGTTTGAGGTAGTGTGTCAGAGTAGTGGCGAGACCATGTTCCTAAGTAAAGATGGCCTGCTGGATCTTTTGAGTCATGTGGAGACAATCTAATATAACAAGCCCTTGAACTGACCATTGAAGAGGCATTCAAATTACAAGGTTCCACTGTAATGCCAAGAAATGCATGTGTATATCATGTCAGTTTATGTCTAGATATTGTTGTTTATGTACACATGCTCAACTTTTAATAAACTATTTTCCTTTCATTTGAAGATGAATGTGAGAAATGTTTCATTTCAGTCAAAACGGCGAAAGATAACGTATTTGAAAGAAAAATACATTGTCTCCTTTCACTGTTTGAAGTTATAGGCTGTCTCCCCATTCAGTGTTTTCTACTGTCTACTTGCTATATTTAAGAAGTAAAACACAAGGGTGAGTGTGTTTTCAAATATAACATTGCAAGCTGAAGCTGTGGCGTTAATCGCGATAACGTGCAATCAAAAGAAACTAAATTAATCAAAGAAACCTGAATTTCATGCTGAATATGCTCAAATACGAAACATAGCACCAAGCGGCAGGTCCATCAACAAATTTGTTGATGCTTTGCAACAGTGACAGTTCTTTACCCAGCCTTAACGCAATATGCTGCAAAGGTCATGAGGTTTCAATTTGGGCTTTGGAACTGTGGTAGCCTAGCAGTTAAGGTAATAACCTGTGGGCCTGATGGTCCAAGGTACAAATCCCACCTCTGCCACAGGTGGGTCTTAAAGGAAAGCTCTTAACCCCCAATTGCTAATTTGCCAATTGTCTGCTAAATGCTGTAAATGCAAATCCTCCTTTGTTTAAAGCGCTATAGAAAAGACTTTTTGCTCCTGCTTTATAGTGGTGCTGCGTAATCGTATGCCTGTCTAGAAATTCCTGGGGCTCAGGAGAACAAATAATCTGGACAGGCCTAGAAGGAAAGATCCTGTCTCCTCTCCCTCAGAGACTTATGCTTGTCAGGGCTAGCATTTTAGACTTCCAGCACCGCCTAAGCAGCCTATATATTATAAAAAAAATCATTCATTCATTCATTTATGTATTATCTTCAGCTCAATCTACACGGGGTCGTGGGTCAACCGGTGCCCACCTGGCAACTGGGAGCAAGGGCAAGAACAACCCCAGATGGAGCGCCAATCCATCGTAGGGCTCACACAGCAAGGGCCACTTTTAAAAACACCAGTTACCCTAATATGCATGTCTTTGAACTGTGGGAGGAAACTGGAGTACCCAGAGTAAACTCACACTCCACCCTGGGGTTGTATCCGGGACCTACTTGCAGCCCTAACAAAATGATAGAATGAAATTATTCAGCACTGATTGTAAGCACTCTTTTATCACCTTTTATAAAACACCGTGCAGTGATTTTATCACAGGTAATTATGTTATCAAGTTGGAACGCTGAACATGAATTCAGACCCTTGCTCCGGGTCACGTGGTGGCGGTAAACTTCATACTGGCTTGAGGACTCGCAAGAGCAACGCTTAAGCATGACGTCACTCTCGGAAGCAGCGTGATACAGGCACGCGTGTTTACACTGGCTGGTGTGCGCGCGTGTATGTGTTGGTTGTTCTTTAATTAAATACCGTCCTTAACGCAGTAGAACAGTAGATTGTTTCTTTAGCATACAGAAAAATAAAATGGCTTCACTAGATCGGGGGCAGGACAGCGATGATGGCATGGACGAGTTTATGGAGAAGTTTAAAACCCAGAAATACAAAAATGCCTTCAGCGAAAACAACTGGGAAGAGGTAAGATGATATAAATGTACAACGCACTAACTTTTTATTTCACTGCTAGATGATTTTGTAAATCATGTAATTACATTCCATGTGGGGACAGCCCTTGCTCGACCTGTGTCTTGGACTGACACGTTTTTACACGCATACATTTAGGAAAAAAAGAAACACACTTGGCGACCGTTTACTTACAAATCAATCAATGTGATCTAAAAACTCTTTTTTTATAACGGTTGATTTGTATGAAAATCATACACTGTGTATGAAATGTACACACTGTCCGGCCACTTTATGAGGTACATAGTGTTTTCAGAAATGTCTTAATTCTTATTGACATAGATTCAACAAGGTGCTGGAAACATTCATTAAAGATTTTTGTCCATAATGTCATGATGGCATTTTTGTGCAGTGCAGAGCTGTCGGCTGCGTGATGTGACTCTTTAAAGGGACACAACCCTGCCTTACTTGATGGCAATAGTTACAGGATATTGCATCCTTTTATTAATCTCTTATTCTCTAACATTTCAAATTAAATAGTAATTGTGTTCTATTAAACTTGTGTGTTGTAGGAGTTTGATCAAATCCCCATGTTCATGAAGTCTGCTCCAGAAGATATCGATCCCATGAAGCACCCTGATCTTGCCTGCATCCAGTCCATTATACACGATGATGACAGATCACCTGAAGGTATCGCCTGCAAATGGCTGGAAGTTGTATATTCCTTTTGAATAGGTTGGTGTTTTCCACCAAAACACATATAAGCAACTGCCACAAATAGTGGGCATTCACGTGTTATGCACTCTGTACATTATTTACTATGTATTGTATAGCAAAGCTAAATGGGAAACCATATTGCTGGGTATTGTCTAAATCGCCCTTCCCTTATCTCTCTCTTTGTCGCTCTCTCTCACGCTCATATATGGAGTTAGAAAGCATTTTTCCAATATATAAAATATAAGCATATATTTGTATTTACCTGTTGTGTGGAACTAGAATTTGAACCGGGGTCTCCAAACCTTTATGTAAGATTGTACATTTTTTAATATTCAGTGTATGAGTCTTAGGCCGCCATTAGATTAAATATACCGTTGTTTTAACAATGCTATTATGGCCATTTATAATTATGTATAGCTTCATTAGCTCGATTAGGAATGGTCTTCTTGGAAGGCTAACATCCAGTAAACTACATTTGTAGAAGGGGAACAGAGTCAAAAGTCTAAGGTTTGCTAAAGCACATAAAGATTGGCATGAAGATGAATGGAAAAACATATTATAGAGTAAAAAACAATTTTTTTTAGTTCCAGTCATCGACATATGTTATGTCATTATACCATTGTTAAACAACAGATCTAGATGTTTAGCTGATTACACATGTGCTGCAGGTGAAAAAAACGCAGAATGATTTCCTAACATGCAGAGCTGTCTATTAAGATTTGCTATATAGTCTACTGAACTAAAACCTGTTTTATTTCCTTTGCGGCAGAGCAAGCAACGAGCCTGAAGGACGAGGGTAATGAATACTTTAAAGAAAAGAGGTATCAGAAAGCCATAGTGTCGTACACAGCAGGTCTGAAGAAGAACTGTGCTGATTCTGGCCTGAATGCCATCCTTTATACCAACCGTGCTGCAGCTCACTTCCATCTGGGTAAAGATACCATTATTGATTTATTTTAAAGTAAGTGTTTTTTCTGAAACCGATTACAGTTCACTGCCTAAAGACACAGACTGTAGATCATACAGATAATGTCAAGCACAAGCTTCAGTATGCACAAAATAATTAACATGCAGTTACATGCAAAATCTATTATACAGTCATTTATGTCATTAGTGCTTTTCCTTTTCTGTAGGAAATATGCGATCAGCCTTTAATGATGCAACTGCTGCAAAGAAACTGAAACCAGACCACCTTAAAGCCCATATCAGAGGTGAGTAATCCTATGTAGTAGGGGTGGGAATCTCTCGACACCTCACGATTCGATTCCGATTCAGAGGGCAACAATTATCAATGCATCTCGATTTGTTCTTTTCTATATGGAGGTTTTTTAAACAAATCTATGGCATCAAAATAGGTCCTAAAGTTTTGAGAACAAAAAAAAACCTGTAACCAAACATTTACATTTTGGAATAAAAACTGGTTTGTAAACAGAATATTTCTGTTTGTAGTCATCTATTTTGAGTTTAATATTCTTGAATTATCCGTTTTCGCTTTCTTTGCGCCTTTTCACTGTTGCGCTTCTCTGTGTCGCTTTCGCTTCAAAAAGTTTAGCAGTTTAGAAGTCTCACTCCAAGCCTCATTATTAAAAGGCATAATTGTTAAAACTAGCTGATATGAGAAAACGGAAACGCGCAGCTTCCCTGTGTCACCGACCAGTGGCTTTCTTTCGCTAATGTAGCGGGGCTTAACTCCAACAACCAACGATTGACTAGATGCTGCCCCCTTGTCAAATCGGGTCTAAAAGTCAAAAGCGAGAAATTTTTTGAAGCGAAAGTGAGACTGAGAGAAGCGCAACGGAGAAAAGGCGCAAAGAAATCGAAAACGGATACTTCAAGAATATTAAACTCAAAATAAACGTTACAGAGCTTGGTGAGTGCTAATGTTTAAGTTCTTGTGTAAGAACAGAAGCTTTTCTACATGTTCAGATGCAAGTGTGCTCGATTATCGATTATTGACATTATTTAATCGATTCAGAATCATTAACGTCTAAATCGTGATGCATTGGCATTTTTCCCCCACCCCTACTATGTAGTAGCAAATATTACATTTTTACATTCTAATTATTCTGATTTAAGGTTTGTAATAATTCCATCTTGTTGTTGTGTCTTGGGTCTCAAAATAAGCTGTAATGCTTTTAAAACACCAGTGAAATTGTATTAATTGTATTGTATTAATTCTTGAATGCTATTCAACTTAGCACAATTACCCCACATCTGCCGATCTGTTCTTGTTTACTCCAGGTACCCCGGTTTCCTCTCACCTTCTAAAGACGCTTTTGGTTAATTGGTCATTCTAAATTTCCGCCAGATGAATGTGTCTGACTATTATTGATGTAACCATTGTAACGTTAATACCATAATAGCCTATGAGGCTGATTTTTAAGTAAAACAAATGAACAAACAAACTAATTAACTCTCTCTCCTAGCTACCGCCCTCTCCATACATTTCCTCACAAACACATGGTCCATGACCCTCATTCTTCACAACCAAGTATACAATGCAGCCTGCTAATTAAGTTTAAATTTTGAAATATAGAGTCAAATGTAATGTTTGCTGCTCTGCAACCAGTGTAACTGTATTGATAAACTTTTTATAAAGCTGTCTTCTGCGTAAATTGGTATTCATCTCTAATGTGGAGGAAACAAATCTGGCATTACACTTACTATTTTCAAATTATGTAGAACTATTTTGTACTTAACACCCTGTTACTGAGAAACTGTCACATGCTGAGTGGTAAGTTAATTCACTAAAAGATAAAAATGGAAAAAAATCCAGCAATAAACATTGAATAAGAATTCTTAAAAACTGCATCCCCTTCTTAGTAGCATGTTAGGAGGTATTTTCATATCGTCCTGCTTGTGAATAGCCATTTATGCTGTTGCAATAAACAAATTGATTAATAGTATTCATACAGTACACCCTACTCACAGTTAATCACATGGTATGTTTCTGATTTTGTGTATTTTATGTATTGGATTAACCGTACAATTGTGGCCGACTCTGTCTTTCATGAAGTATTTCGGCAGGATAGTGGAGTAGTTTGCCATTACCATTTATCCGGGCTTGGGACTGGCGTGCAGCTGTTTCCAGTTACACGGCTGGGGTGTTTGCATACACAAGGCAATGACAATTTAGAGACACCAATTAACCTACCACGCATGTCTTTTGACTGTGGGAGGAAACCAGAGTACCCGAAGCAGACACAAGGAGGAAATGCAGACTCCACACAGAAAGGACCCAGGCCACTTCACCCTGGGATTGAACCTGGAACCTTCTTGTTGTGAGGCAGCGGTGCTAGCCACCGAGCCACTGTGCTGCTCATATTTTATGTATAGGGTTTGGTATTATCCACAGATTCAGCTATCCCTTGTGGATAAGGGGGATTACTGTACATGGCATAAAGTAAATATTTTCAATCATGCCAGCTAAAAATGCAGGTGTTTGTTATTTTTTCCCGTGATTATATAAAGTTTACACACATTTGATACAGAAAAGCACAAGACACAAAAATAACTAAGTACGAACATGACAAGACAAAAGGACACAACATTTAAAATAATTACAGGCCACAATTAATGGTGTAAAGGACAAAATCACCCCACTGAGCCTTTAAACATCTTCTGTGCCAAATTCCAAATCCTCTGTAACAACCTTCCAGTTGTGCAACAGAATATATATATGTATAAAAGCATGATGTAATAACACCTCTGGTGTTCACAAAATGCAATTACATCAGATTTCATAAAATACAGAACACGTGACATCTCCACAATGCACATTGTGACATTTTGCTTCACCCCTAATAATGATAATTAGGGAATCTTCTGGCTCATTGTTCTATTTCAAGTGCTGCATCCTCAGGCCAACAACATAAACATGTACCGCAGCCTGTAAACTGTGTGTTTGTTTGTTTGTTTGCCTGCAGGGGCGCAATGCTGTATGGAGCTTCGAATTTATGCAGATGCTTTACAGTGGTGCAACGAGGGTCTCAGGATTCATCCCGCTGATAAGAAACTTCAGGAACTCAGAGCTAACGCAGATAAACAAAAGGTAAGATAGGCTGTGAAGTCTTTCTTAATTCATGTTAAGCTCGGCTAATGAATCACTTAATTCAACAGTAATGATGACTTTTACATTCAGTGTGGGGTGTCATACTGGTGTGTATGTACTTTGGGGGTGAGAGATTACATTTACATTTAGTCATTTGCCAGACACTCTTTTCCAGAGACACCTGCAAACTGCAGATTGTTCAAGGTACCACAATACAAGTTCTACAATAATCCACATGAAATCCTTACTTGTTATAGACTAAAGAATATGGGTATCCAGAGTTGAAAAACAGGTGCTCGGTTTAACATCTGTGCACATAGAATAAATGCAAAGAGCATAAATATACAGTTACATAGAACAGAAAGAAGATAATAGAGTCTTTATCCTCCTGTGGAAGGAAGAGGGACACATGGTTATTATGACTGATCTGAGAAGTTCATCTCATCACTGAGACACTGAAATTGACCTTGTGTTATCAGAGAAGAATTAAGCAATGTTAATCAAATAGAGCAGAATATTTCAAGTAACTACGACAGCAAAATAACTACGACAGTAGTTTCTGACTATGATTCTGATTGCAACATGTAGCCAGTAGAGTGACCTTAGTAAAGAGTTATCATGAGAAAAATTTGGGTAGGTTGTGAACCAGACAGGCGGCAGAATTCCTAATGGTTTGTTCTGGAGTAATGGAACATGAAGGCAGACCAGTAAGTAAAGCATCAAGCCTGGAAATGACAAGAAGCTGTATGAGGATCTAAGTGGTTTCTGTGGTAGAAAACGGACGTGTTCTTCTGATGTTTTGCATAAGAACTTTGCAGGACCTGGTGGATGATGTAATATGGTCAGGATGATATCCAAAATCACACTAAGGCTCTGTCTATGCAGGCCAGGCAAAGTGTGGTTTTCTATGTTACATTTACATTACATTTCCAGCATTTAGCAGACGCCCTTATCCAGAGCGACTTGCAACTCATATTGTCTTACAATCCAAGCAATTGTGGGTTAAGGGCCTTGCTCAGGGACCCAACTGTGGCAGCTTGGCAAAGGTGGGACTTGAACCCTCAACCTTCTGGTCCAGAGTCCAGTACCTTAACCGCTAGGCTACCACAGTTCCACTGAATCATTCGGTCACGACCAAGATTCGATTCGCTCCTGTCTAATGAATCTGAGTGAGTCGATCATTTACTACGAGACTCGATCCTCTGTTTTTCAGCATTTCTGAATCAGCGTTCGAATCAGAGAGTCAAATGTCAAGTCTGATGTCCATTCCTGTCTAGGTCAGTGAATCGTTTGAACCAGGGAACCATTCGGTTAGTATTTGAGTCATTAAACTTGCTAATTGAGTCAGTGTTTGAATCAGTGAATCAATTATGAAGACTATTATTCCATTTACAAGGAACCAAGATTTGTTCCTCTATCATTCAGGGACTGAATCACTGAATCGTTTGGTCTCGGCAGAGATTGGATTCTCTTTTACTGAGTGATTCAGTAATCACTCAGTATCTGGATCTGTTTGGGTTTTTTTTTTGTACTTTTCATGAATCCAGTGTTTGATTCAGTGAATCACTCGGTCGTGACGGAAACCTGGCCTGTTGAATAAAGGAATCGTTTCAAACATTTGACTCACAGACGAGCCACAGGTGGCGCTAGACCTTCAGACATGGCTGCATTTCTTGATATTTCCTCCTTTAATTGGTTATTCTGGCCGTACGGCGCCCCTCGAGCTTCATGGAGAAGATTAAAGCCGAATAACTTACCGAATAACGTTTACGTTTGCAATAACGTGGCCTCTTTGTAAGTGAAACGTTTTGATTTATAAACGGAGGAAGCTGCACCTCACCTGCAGCGTCCGATTCCTAATCCTATTAAAGAAACACTTAACGATGAAGCTAATTATGACTGAAAGCTGGAGTGAGCGATGAAGCTTCACACGCCTGGGGGGGGGGGAGCTTAGAACTATTTTGCTTTTCAGATAAAGTAGGTTTTAATTGTCGTTTCAACCACAGACGCCGTTACAGGGAGGAACCACCACGATAAATACAAGAAATATAGGAAAAAATACGCGCAATCAGGTTGCCAAGTGATGGAATTTCAGGTTAGAGTGTACATATTAAAAGCCATGCACGTGTCTTCGTATAAACCTCGCTTCATTTTACCAGCAGAGGGCAGAAGTTCACGGCGAGAGCATCTACTAGCCAGCTAGCTGTGGGCTAAGCAGCTTGGCAGTGCCAATCTTCCACATTTCATAAATACACAAACTGAAATTAAATAGGTTTTTATTGTGATTTTTAGGCTTCGAGTGGAAACTCCAACCTCTGGGGAGCGAAGGCGCAAGAGTTTAAAACATCATACAGAGGAAACAAAATAAGTAAGAGAATGAGTTTTATAGTAAGAATATAGCAAGAATACGAGGAAACACCAAATACCGCAGCAGCAGGTGGTAATATTCCGGCGAGCCTGACTGCTTCGACATCATAAACCTTGATATAAATGTATTATATTTACAATTTTCTGTGATTATTTAGTTTAGGTACTCATGTTGAAAATGCAGAATTGTGTAATATACTTTCAAAAAATTAATATCTATAATAAAACATGAAAAAAATATTCTAATAATAAGGTGCATTCAGAGTTGAATTTTCTACCCCTGAATAAACAAACCCTAATTATTATTATTTTTTCAATTATTATTATTTTCTTTGCCACACAGGAGGTGGCCAGATCAGTCATTTTCACTTGTTTTTCTCCTGACCCAGGAGCAATTGTTCTTCACTACTGTTGTTTTTTTGAACAAAAGAAGGCATTGTTAGATTAAATCTTGCTCTTTTATGCATAATAGAATCTCTGAGCGTCTGAAGGAACCTGATATTTAGGTACTAACAGGTTCTGGATCTGATCACAACAGCGGCCCCTATCTGCCAGGTAAGTGTTTACACCTATAGTCTCCCCAAACACCCCGTCTGTGTTTTTGTTTAAAGCCTGTTCAGCTCTGTATTTTATTTCGCTTCACATGTGATCCTCTAATATTAAGCCCTCATCCTGTGGGCACCCAGGAACTCCAAATGTGCACCTACTTTTGGAACGCCTAAAGCTCCAGGACAAATCCGTGTCTCTTCGTGCCGCCTCTTTGTCAAGTTATTTATTAGCGCGCCGCTGTTACGCAACCACCCTCTGTTATGTTAGACTGAAGCAGCTGAGGGAGGGACGAGTCGTAATCTCGGCCCCCACTGTCCTGACGAGACGAGCCAGAGGACACGACCCCTGATCTGTGACGGCTTTAACCAGGCGACCTTTAAATCTCCTCTGAACCAGATTAGCGCAATCAGTCCATGAGGAAATAAAAAGGGCAGAGTGAAAGCTTTCGCTGGCTTCTGATCAGAGTTTGGAATTTTTTAACGGCCCAAAATAAGTCTGGCTTCCGGCGGCACCGTTCCCAGATGTTTGGAGGATCCGGAAACAGGTTGAAAAGGGTCAAAAACAGAAAAATCCACACAAACAAAGTTTGGAAACGCTCTAGACTTGAGGGATTCCTAAACGTTCTGTTTCCGTTAAACGACGGCGAGATTTAAAGAAACAGAAGAGCGAAACGCACTTGAATTACAGCGGAACACAAACTGAACAGCAGCTTCCTTCGATCTGACGGTCCAATGTCGCTTTTACACTTTAAATCAGATCGATAGCGTTACAAAACTTCAAACAAACATGATCCACAGGTACTGCAGGTAGTGGGAAAGAAGAAAACGTATAACTAACGCTTTAATATAAGATATAATTGAAGATGCGGAGTCCTGCCCCCCTCAGAGTCAGATCAAAGCCATGGTGATCCTGCTGCCCCAGAAGGTTCTGACCCTGACAGAAAGGCCATGGCTTTCTAAACCCATTATGTGCACCATGTTAGTCTGTATCAGGAGCGCCCCCCTTTGGCACAATTCAGAGCGATCAGACCGTTTTTGGAGCAGGAATTGTATTCTCGCTGCTCTCTCAGTCACGTGGTGTCCGGTAACATCATAGGACCATCATGCCTAGCAGTCACGAGGTCATTTCCTGTCTACAAAATGTCTTTTTTTCAAAAAGTCCTTTGCTTAATTCCAGAACGTCCCTGCTTTAGAAGTGTTATGTTTCGTGGGGTGGTGTTTGTTTGCTTTCCGCCTTGCCAGGGGCCTCGACTTTCTGAGTTCCTCTGCAGACCAGGAAACCCCCAACATGGAATGAAAGAAATAAATAGGCTGGCATGACGTCCAGGGCTCACATATGCCCATGCCCTGTGGCTTCTGGGGGAACACCATGACCCTGTCCATGTTTAAACCATGACATATCTCAATAAATCAGTAAATAATAATAATAATAATAATAACAATAATAATAATAATAAATCATTTAATCTTTTAAAAAAACTTTAATAAAACCCATTTTCTAACACAAATAATAATAATAAATCTAAAATGCAATGATGTTCATTGAAATAATAATACAAATCTGCAAAAATAATGATAATAATAATAATAATTATCATTATTGTTCTTATCCTTATTCAATATTAATATTTTTTTAAACACGAAAAATTATAATAATAATAATTATTATTATAAAAAATAATAAGGATAATAATACAGTAAAAATAAACAACAAGAACAACAATAATAAATCTATTAAATAATAATAAAATAGAATAATGAAAGATAATAATAATAATCATAATCAGAATTCTAATAATAATAATAATAATAATAATAATAATAAATATATAGTAAGTAGTACACAAATAAATGTATAAAATCTCTAATTTATTGTAATAATAATAATTTGTTAAAAATACTATAGTAAACTAGTAAATAAACATAGTAAAGTTTTTTTTCTTACTATCTTTACGTATTGCATGTTTGAAGAATGCATAAAAACAAATAATTGAATTATGTTTACTTCCGTTACCGTGGTGACCTAACGGCTAGGGTACTGGCCCCATGACCAGAAGGGCCAGGGTTCAAATCCCACCTCTGCCAAGCTGCTTCTGTTGGGTTCTTGAGCAAGACCCTCAGTCCATGATTGCTTATATTGTGAGATTTGTATCAGCTGTAAATGACTCTGTTTAATGAACAAATGTGGATTTAATCCTGAATGGAGGTTTGATGTGAGAGGAGGTCCCTGACAGGAAGTCAATCTTAGTCTGAATTCCTTTTATCTGAGGACTAAATGTGATTAGAGGCCTGATACAGAACCTGATATGATCCGGAAAACACTCGAGCTCAAACGGAATAACTTCAGGTGCACAGGGACGCAGGATCTCTATATCTATAGTACAGGCGTATAATAAACATCAGAATAATATTCATAATGAGATAATATTATTATTATTATTATTATTATTATGTGCACAGTATTGTTTTTAACCTTCTAAACCTTGATCCTGAGATCCTGAGATCCTGAGATCCTGAGATCCTGAGATAACGAGATAACGAGGTGCTGCCCGCTTTGCTTTGGGCCTTGTTCAGCTTAAACTCATAAGTGTGAGTCCGGCTGTTACCCCGTTGATATTTCAGAGATGGATAAATTAGCGATGCAGGGGAGGCTGATGGATGATGGAGTGAAGGAACGCCGCGTTTGGAGCCATGTTGAATAAAAGATGAAGGAAACAGGACAGAGGAGGAAGATCTGTCTGTACAGCCTCTTCTTATATCACATCAATTCTCTACGAGCAGATTTGAGCCAGGACAAACGAAAGCCTGATGGCACTGGCGGCTACAGATGCACCGCAAGCATGCCAGATGTTTCCTACCTGGACGGCATCTGGATGATGAGGAAGAGCCAGAGGAAGAGCTCGGGCAGGGCTGGAGAAACCATCATGGCATCACCGTGGGCAGCCTCGTCCCGCTCTCTCTCGCTCTCGGCTGGTTAGCACGGATCCTCTCGTCCTCCTTTTGTCTTCGCTCAGTGCCTGCCTGCAGGGAGAAGCATCGCCGCCCGCCCGCTTCTGCCACCGCCACGCTCCAGGAATGCAGCTTAAAATGGCGGAAAACGGAGCTACAGAAAGCAGCACACTCGATCGACAGCCTGCTCTCCGTTCTGCTGCTCAGTGTGTGTGTGTGTGTGTGTGTGTGTGTGTGTGTGTGTGTGTGTGTGTGTGTGTGTGTGTGTGTGTGTGTG